>CASHTH010001486.1:0-53007 GCA_030341885.1 Geodia barretti | reverse complement strand
GAGTGCCAATTAGGTGAAGTGTAATCAGCTGACCATAACATTGGATATACATGTATATACATGGAAACATGGAAAAATTGTGTAACGCAAGAAAACAAAATTTAAGTATGCAAGGTTGGCTGATATATTCACGAGGAAGTAGTAAAGCACCGATACGACGATATAGGGCTGTTGTAATGACCTGACTCCTCGCTAGCAGCTCTGTGCTTCCACAAACACCATCCCTATCTTGTCTCCCTTTCTTTCTCCCTATATGCACTCTTTTTGTTTTGAAATTCGCAGGATTTTTAATTTACTTGTACTACTCTTGTAGGGGCTAAAGGCTACTAAAAGCAAGCATTCTTTCACCGTGTCCCTATTGTTTTTAGTAACATTTATACTGCCACATTCCCTTTAATTAAACTCCACTGGGACTCTATAAGGGTGTTTGTTACTGAGTAGTGTATTGTAAGTTCTGAGTCTTGTAATGGTGAATGTTTAATACTTCACCTAGGCAGCAATATAGGGATTGTGTGATGGGGTTGGGGGTGTCAGCGTACTCAAATCTGTTCATTAACCATGCTTCATGTATCCCATCCCTGTCTTGTCTCCCTTTCTTTTTATACCATCCCTATATGCCTCTTTTTTAAATTCGCAGGATTTTTAATTACTTGCCTCCACTCATGTTTATATACTACTACGTATTATCTCTGTGGAAGGGGGCAAGCCCCTATAAAAATTAATAATAGAGAAAGAAATGCCTGTTGTCGTCATGGACATGATATGCATACCACGTTTCATCTCCATGTGTGCTGCAGTTAGCAGGTTTGAGGAGTGAAGAAAGTGTCTGAGGCTATTTGTTGTTGTGGTCGTCATGGAAACGATATTACACAGATGTGTACCAAGTTTCACCTCCATGTGTGCTATAGTTAGCACGTTTAGGAGTTTTTAAAGAAATGTGCCTGAGGCTCTTTGTTGTTGTGGTCATCACATGGAAATGATGTATGTCATACACGTGCGCACCAAGTTCACCTCCATGCGTGCTACAGTTAGCAAGTTTGAGGAGTGAAGAAGTAATTTTAAAGAAAAGTGCCTGAGGCTATTTGTTGTCGTGGTCATCATGGAAACGATGTAATACACATGCGCACCAAGTTTCACCTCCATGCGTGCTACAGTTAGCAAGTTTGAGGAGTGAAGAAGAACTGGACTGTTACCATGCAATTGGCATTTAGTAGGTGTGTACACTTACACTCTCAAAGTGTGGTCCAGATTGGATTGCGTTAGAGGTGGGTGTGCTGATAATGTCAGTGATTGTTCAGTATAATTTGGCACGGCAAACCTGTACACTTGCTCAGAGAGTAATAGGTGACCGAAATCAGCCTATGCTTTAGTCCATATTGTCTGCTTTATCCTTATTTCTACTGATAATTGTGAGAGGGGCTTCTCAAATTATTATAAAGAGAGTAAAAACTGACCCAAGAATTAATGGCCCAACACCACCACTCTGGACATGCTGATTATTTTGTCGTCTGAAGGACCTAGCCTGGACAAATTTTTGATACTGTGGTCGCACAGAAAGGAAGTGAACTAGGAGCATTCAAGATAATATCTCCATTATATTTTAGCCGTGAGGTGTCAACCCCTACTTGTAAAAATACTTTTGTTGCAAGCAGTAACATAAGACCTACAGACCCTCCTCTTCCCCACCGTGATAACACCCTGTTTTAAATCTCACCCTACAGGAAACACTACATCATCTCTAGACAACTGATATATTATATATAGGAAGATCTATTTATACACAACACAATGCACAAGGCACAAGTTATATGGGCCGAGTATGTAAGTGCTCTCTGCACATGACTGTGACCACGACCGCCCCCAAAATGAAGTGTGTAGATTTTTTTATTTGTACGTTTATTTCTGAACTGAGCTCAAGTTAGATGTGGTTAAGTGACATCCTGGTTATCATTTATTTTCAGGCCATTGTCTCTTGCAGACAGTCGTTTTGGGCTTTCATGTCCTAGCAGGTTTAAAGCTGTTGCTATTGCTCATAGACCGCCTCGTAATCGGTAATGCCAGAATAGCGCGGTCACAGACTAAGTACTGTAACCCACGCTGCACATGCGCACCGAGGGTTAATAAGTACATACCCTTGGCTATAACTCTGAAGAAAAAAGATGCAGAGAGCTCAATGTGTGCACAAATAGGACGGACCCTTGCACATTATGTGTATGTGTTTTGGTCAATGTATGCAGGTATGAACGCCTGAGAAGAGCAGAGGAGGACGATGACATCGAACTTTCTATCTACGAGAAAAAGTAATCTTCCTTGTCTCACTGGTGGTCATTTTGATTCAAAATGAATGTATACAATAAACTGTAAAAATATGCAATGGTGTATATACATCAGTTCTCTTTTCAATGGTTGTTGTCATCAGTTCAGTTTTGTCTCATGAATTCCAAAAGCTCGTCACAGTATCTGTAAGACAATACATGTACAATAATTAGTGGATTACAAACTTAACGGCGAGTTACCTATCACTAAGTACGGTAGTACTTAGTATATAGGGATGGGCATGGTACCTAGCATCATAGATGTATGGGGCTATGATAGGGAGTTTTGTTCATCTTCTTCTTCTCCTTCTTCAGATTCAACATCCATAACTCAAAAACGAAATAACATAAAGTAAATGAAGTTTAATGCAGTTAAACGTAGTTAACGGTAGGAACCGGCTCTATATCCTCGGGCCGGCCCCCGCGCCGCACACGCAGGAGGCGCGCGCGCTCAGACGCACGGGCCGGCCGACATGCACATGCGCGGATGTTGCCTAGCATTTGGTGCGGGAGCGTTCACTCGTTTCAGTGAGCATTTTGCATTTGTAGTGCAGATGGCATCAGTGTCCTATCTTGGCAGCGCAAAAAGTCGGATTGCTCTATCTCGGCAGCGCAAATTCAGTGCATCCTGTTTGGTGATGTCCACAACAACACCCGTAGCCTGTGACAGTCTCGGCGAGCTCTCACCTGTCCGCCTTGACTACTCCGTCCAGAGCCCCGACTTCGGCAGCGTCTCCGTCATCCGTCCTCTTGGACCAGATAGCAGCGCGTTCGTTTCTATGCTCTGCCGCAACTTTAGGTGACTCTCCTAGAGACTCGGCCCTCGTCATCCACTGTTTCTAGCCATGTCCCGGCTGCCAGGTCTGCTCGGGTATGTCATCTACCCTACTGTTTGAGTGGTTCCACACAGCAAACCCTCTGCTTTATTTAGGACATTCCCCCCGAGTGGCCTGTCCCTTGCTCCCCTGCAACCCCCTCCTGGCCACCTAGGGTGCACAAATCCGGGAGTTCACAGTACCCGCAGTACTTCCTGTATCACCGGTTGCCTATACCCTTGCAGGCATTCCTCTTCCCGCAACCTTCCCACTTTTTCGCCGTCGGCGAGGGAAGCCATCAGTGCCAGCATTCTGCATCTGCCCCCGGTACCTCCCTCCATCTCCTCGGGGAGACTTGTCTGGTGGTCTCATCCGGCGGCGTCCTCCATGGCTCCCCCGGTCTACCAAATTCCACCGCCACCTGGTCTGCTCCACAGCGGCCTGTACAACCCCGCAGCGGTTTCGCCTCCTAAAGTGCCAACCGGATATGGATTGGACTTTGTGGAGATGTCGAAATCTCCTGGATACCCCCCCTCCACCCACTCCTTGCCAACCCCCCTCCCAGCTCTTCCACCCATACAGAACATTTCGTATGGTGGAGAAGTTGTCGGTTTTGTGGCCCTGTTAGTGTCACGGTTTTCCGCAGAAGGCCCTAGAGCTGTCGCTATCAGGCTTCGATTGTAGGGCAGAGAGAAACTTCGACGACCGCCGCTGGGAGGCTTACGACCGCTGTTCAAGGAGGGAGGCCTTGGCCCAAAAAACTTGGACCTGGTCAATCCCTAACGCCCACCTCTACAGTATGAGTCAAAATAACGTCAACACCTCTACCCTTCCCTACCCCTACCTTACCCTACCTACTCTACCACCCTAACTACCCTACACAGCCTCTTCCCCTCTACCTACTGTACCCAACCCAACCCTACCCCCTAACCTACCCTAGTCCGCATTTAATTGCTGCGCACGCCAAACGCACACGCGCGTGCGGTCATGAGTAGCTGCGCCTGCCCGCGTGGGCGGCGGAGGGAGAACGCGTATCCGGACAGAGCGCGGGAGAGTGCGTGGCTGAGTGCGTGCTAGTAGTGCAGTAAGAGGAGTGCGTGGGTTTACAGCAGCTGTACCAGTCAACTGTCAAAGCAAAATGTCAGAGCGCCAAGTCCTTAGAAAACCAGATCCGTTATTGTAACAAGTGTCAGAAGCCGCTTTGAGTGCACATTACTGCCCTGCAGTGTACTACCTATTGAAGGGAGGGGGAGGGGAGCTGGAGTGTTGTTTACAGGGAAGTTTAGTCAGTGAAGGAATTGTGTTGAGTAGAGGGCGACAATACCAGTTAAAGACAGGTGGCAAAACACCATCACTGGTAGAGTCATCATCAGCTCAGGTTAGTGTCCCACACACATCAACCCATAGTCAGTCTAACATTTACAGGTAGCAACAACACACAAATGGAATTGAAGTAGATGAAAAAATTCTTGAGGGAATTCAGAAGATACTGTTCATGCAGCAGGTTGTACTGCATCAATAGACTTATGTACCAATTACTTTCTGCTTTTTAACATGATATATAGAAAAGACCCCAGAACGATACCCACACACCAGCCTTGCTAAGCATGAATTGTTCCTCTGCAACATGAGAAAAAACAAAGCTTAACAATCTCTGCACACACTCACTCTTATCATAGTACACAACTATCTCTGCTTTACGTATTCCATACTTTCAGAGAGCACTAGAACGACGATTCTGGCGTCGCTAATTGAGGAAGCCCATTCTATATCGATTCCGCGCTTTTTTGCGATTGATGCCCTCCCCCCCCCCCCCTTTCCTTTTGCGCGCCCTTTTGCGCGATCGCCACTCACACGCCGCTCTCTATATACTAGCAGCTAGCGTTCGCTCCTGTCGCGCTGCTCAGCGCTAGTGGCGGTGGTCACTACGACGGCGTGTATGTAGAAGCTCTGCCACACTTGCTTGTTAGTCTACTAGCTATACTGTACGCGCTTCGCTGCTGCTCTGCCCCGCTGGTGCACTGCTTTTACGCCACGATCTCCTCTGCCCCACCAGCGCAGTGTTTTTTTACGCCACGCTCCGCTGCTCTACTCCTCGGCTACTCTGCGCTACTCTACTCTTCGCTACCCTGCGCTACTCTACTCACTACTGCATTCTACCCTTACGCTCTACTAACTTCTATCTAACCCTCGTTGCGGGGGTAATTTTGCATAACACGTACTTAAGTTAAATGAGGCCTCGAAAGGATCGGTAAGCGTGTGGGGATCGTGTGGGTAGGTCCGGTTTAGCACTACTAGGTAGTTCTCTCCACCCTTGCGGGTGTGACGGCTTGCGGCCAGCTAAAAGTGCTCCCCATCTCTGTCCTCTCCAGGATGGGAGTGAATGTACCCCTACACAGCAGACCTGATGTGTCGGGATGCCTGCCGCCCTGTAACCCATGCCCTACATGCTGTCGCTACAGTGTCTACCCCGCTGGTTATCCCGCAAGGGAGGGTGCCCTGAAGCCCCACCCGGACCGGCTTCCTAAGGGGCTCGGTGTGGCTTTCGGATCGGATTTGACCGCTCACTACACCTTCAATCGGCCTCGGCCAATATGGCGTCAGCCCAGCTACATCCAGAGGTGACGAGTATCTGGGAAAAAGAGTAGCCTTGGGCCGGATGTGGGCCCCTTTCCGGTCTCTTTCTCGCCACCGGATCTCCAGAAAACAGATTCGGCGTAACTCCGTAAAGGACAGTCAGGGAAATGGCACTTGGTCATGGATTTGTCCTTCCCACCTGACAGGAGTGTTCATCCAGAGGACCGCTCTGCAAGCGGTCCAGTGGCGAGAACAGATTTTTGTGGACCTATGCTGCCTTTCGGCCTCCGTTCTGCCCCAAAAATCTTTAATGCTGTTGCCGACACCTTACACTGGAACCTTGCGCAGGGTGCATTCGGTACCTCTACCATTATTAGATGACTTCATCATAGTGGCTCCCCTCAGTCCTCCCATTGCCAAACAGGACCTCACCCTGCTGCAGCAGGAATGCGTAGGCTGGGCGTACCCTATTGCTGCCCATAAGAGACCGCGGGTCCGAGTACCTGCCTGGTGTTCCTGGGGATCGAAGACGATACTGCAGTGGGGGAACTTAGACTCCCAGAGGATGGAAGTTGCAGTCTTCGTTGTCTTCAATGGGGTAGTAGGAGAGTGTGTACCCGTAAGGAGCTGGAGTCGCTAATTGGCATACTTAACCATGCCTGTAAAGTAGTGCGGGCTGGCCGCTCTTTCCTGCGGAGGATGATTGACCTGCTCCACTCAAGATCATCTGAGAATCGGCACAAAGGGGCCGTCCCAATCCGCCTCACACCGAGTTTCGGGCCGACCGTAGCCTGGTGGCAGTCCTTTGCATCTAGTTGGAATGGTAGTTCGTTCCTTCCAAACCCCCACCAGCTGCCAGTCCATCAAGTGGCCTCCGATGCTTAAGGCCAGTGGGGCTGCGGGGCTTATTCGGGTGTCAATTGGTTCACGGTACAGTGGGACGGCACGACTCAGGAGCTCCCAATCACAGTGAAGGAGTTGTTGCCGATTCTGCTGGCTGGAATCCTTTGGGGTAAATCCTGGCGTAGCCATCTGGTGCTATGTCTATGCGACAACCAAGCGGTGGTTGCTTGCATTCACTCCCGCTCGAGCAGACACAAGGGCTTAATGCATTTGCTGCGGAACTTTGAGGCCTACCTACCATGGCTTTCACCTCGTGCCCCGCTACATCAACATGCATGCTAACCACCTCGCAGATGACTTATCCCGTGATCGTGTCCTCTCCTTTCTTTCAAAGGTCCCCCAGGCCTCTCCTCGTCCAGTTCCGGTCCCACAACACCTCATCAGTCTCCTGTTGAACCCCCAGGCAGACTGGGTACATCCGCGTTGGCGGGAGCAGTTCAAAAATACTTTGAGCAGGGCTTAGCACCGTCTACACGCAAGACCTATGCAGCTGCCTCCAAACGGTTTTATAATTTCTGTTCTATGTATCATGTTTTATCATCGTTCCCTATCTGTGAGTATACTCTATGCTGTTTTGCTTCACATCTAGCAGAAGAGGGCCTGGCTCCGCAAACCGTGAAGGCTTACCTCTCTGCTGTACGAAACCTCCAGTTGTCCTTAGGTCTTCCGGACCCGCGTGACCAATCTTCCCTCCCAGTGCTCAAGAGAGTCCTGGCAGGCATAAGCAGAGCATATGCTGACAGGAATAAGGCAACACCAAGATCAAGACTGCCTATAACTGTCCAGATCCTTACCAGAATACACGACACGCTACTCATGTCTGCGGGCGAGGAGAGCACCCTCATCTGGGCCATTGCTGCGACTGCCTTCTTTGGGTTTTTCCGCCTGGGCGAGTTGGTGGTATCACTTCAACCCAGCGGTCAACCTCTCCTGGGGAGACGTCGCAGTTGACAATAGGAGTTCTCCAACCATGGTGAGAATCCATCTACGCCGTTCTAAGTGTGACCAATTTGGCAGAGGTGTGGATGTGGTTATCGGCCGTACAGGCACCTCCCTTTGCCCGGTCACTGCCATCGTGAACTATCTATACGTTCGTCAGGACCGCCCCGGAGCATTCTTTTGTCTGCGGGACGGCACTCCAGTGTCAAAGCCATGGTTTATTGCCAAAATCCGTGGCATCCTGTTGTCCATTGGCCTTCCACATCACGATTATGATGGCCACAGCTTTAGGATCGGAGCGGCAACGACGGCAGCATTGGCGGGTGTGGAGGACTCTACCATTCAGGCCTTGGGACGATGGCAAAGTGCAGCTTTTCTGCAGTATATCCGCATCCCGCAGGACCGACTCGTAGCCATCACACACAGAATGGCAACGCTTATAGGGATTGTGTGATGGGGTTGGGGTGTCAGCGTGCTAAAATCTGTCCATTAACCATGCTTCATGTATCCCATCCCTATCTTGTCTCCCTTTATTTTTATACATATGCCTCTCTTTTTTAAATTCGCAGGATTTTTAATTTACTTGTAATTATAGGGATGGGCATGGTACCTAGCATCATAGATGTATGGGGCTATGATAGGGAGTTTTGTTCATCTTCTTCTCCTTCTTCAGATTCAACTCGCGTAACTAAAAAACGCAATAACATATCGGCTAGTAGAGTTTTGTAAGCAGTGTGTAAGAATGTAGATATCGCGACCACCGAAGAGACTGGTCATACTTATTTGTGTGCAATCACATTGGTTACTATATAGCCTGAACAACATGAATAGCCCAGGCATACATTATCATGGACACATGTGTCACAAATTGTAAGAGCTATGTGAACAAACCGGTGTAGACATAATGTATTCAATCACCAATCATTAAAATCACAACAATACATGTTTGTACACAACAACAATAGCCTCAGTTCGGCACTTTTCTCCTTTAACTTTCCATGGTAGCACGCATAGAGATATAAACACTGGTCATATATCCGTCCATCACATTAGCATGCTTCCATGACAACGAACCGCATATTGTTTGAAAAGCCTCAGCAATCTTCTTTAAAACTAGCTTCTTCACTCCTCAACGCTTGCTATACTGTAGCGCGCAATGGAGGCTGATGAAACTTGGTGCGCATGTGTATTACATCGATTGCATGACGACCACAACAACAAATAGCTCAGGCACTTTCTTAAACACTACTTCTCACTCCTCAAACTTGCTAACTGTAGAACACATGGAGGTGAAACTTGGTGTGTATGTATAGTACATCGTTTCCAGATGACCACAACGACAAAAGCCTGGAACTTTTCTTCTTCATCCTCAAATCTCTACAGTACCAGTATAGATGAAACTTGGTACGCATGCGTTACATTTCCATGACGACAACAGGCATTTTTCTCCATTACTATTTTATAGGGGGCTTGCTGTTCAGAGAGTAAAATGAGTGGAGACAGTATCTGCGAATTTAAAAAAGAGGCATGATACGGATTGGTATATATAAAGAAAGGAGACAAGATAGGGATGGGATACATGAAGTATGGTTTAATGAACAGATTTGAGCACACAGACACCCCACCCATCAACACAATCCTATATTGTTGCCTAGTGAAGTATTAGACATTCACATTACATGGTAGTCTAGCTTGAAATACGAAAAGTTCACTTGAGTACAAAGGTGACAAATAGAGTGGACACGGCAGGTACAAATGGGAGTGGCACACCAGGCAACAATATAAGGATTGTGTGATGGGGTTGGGGTCGTGCACTCAAATCTGTTCATTAACATATTTCATGTATATCCCATCCCTATCTTGTCTCCTTCCATCCTATATGCTCTTCTAATCGCAAGCATTTTATTTTACTCGTAACTTAGTGCAGTCCCCGGCATTAGAAAATGGACAGGACAACGTACATGGGGTAAAAATATCACAGACTGTGCTAAGGAAACCCAGTGAGGAAAATGGATGAATGTGTATACATGTTACTAACAGACATGACCTTTGTTCTCTGTGTTTCTGTTGACATCTTCCACCTGTCTCCTCAGGAGGTCAGACAGATTCAAATGAGAGGTTCCTTTAGCACAACCAGTACTGCATCCTGTATGTACGTACGAAAGAGCACGTTATTGTGTACATACACTTTTAACCATAAACAGGCTATGGATGATGACTACCCGTTAAAGAACACTCGCACACCTGTATTAGTGAGGATGGATCATCTAAGTGCACCAGCAGCCCCTTGTAGAGGTCCTCCGTGTGTGCTTTGTATAGATCTTTATTGTAGTCCTCTGGAAACGCACTGCAGAACATTAACACATAATTACAGTGTACAATTGGTTGATATTGGCTAAAGGTGTATGTACATAAATATATAGCACACACACAGTTGATGAAAAGAAAAAAGTTCGAACCAGGTGCACTAGAAACAGATGTGAGTATACTACGCATTGCGACACTCACACACATGCACTACACCACTACAGTGGAACCCCTCAATGCGGACTCTTTTGGGACAAAGCAAAACTGTCCTGATTATCGAGGGTGTCTAGGTTTGAATTATGACGGTGATGCTTTATTGAACAGAACAAACTAATTTGAGAACACTGAAACTTTGTCACTTTATTAACAAGAATGTCCGCCCTGTTTGCTGCTTCTGTATGGCCTTTCTGCTCCAAAAAACACACCACACACATCCTCAAGGCACTTCACAGCTTCCTTAAAGTCTTCACTCGTTTAGTCTTGAACTTAATTCTTCTTCTGCATCACTGTTGTTTGTTCAGAAGGCAATGTACAATGGCAAAATCTTGTTGAAATACCTGCTTGCGAAAACACTTTTTTGACAGTGAGTGCTACCCATCTAACTGCATGAAGGATTACTTATGGTTACTTCTGACACACATGAACGATGTGTCATCTTGGATAGGTACGAACCTCATTAGATATTTCCGATAATGATAATTCCAAAATCAAGCGGTTGGAGGACTGATGTTGGCGGGCAAAAAACCCATATCAGGTGGATGACATCCAGCATTATCTATAAACAGTAGAACTGATTTGCACTACAGCCTAACTTTAGAAAATCACTTTGTAGCAGGACATCACCTGTCACCCAGGCTTTGGTGGCTGTGATATTCAACACTGGTAAATCTGTTTCCTTACCCCTTTGAAACAATGTGGATTTTCTGACTTCCATATATTACAATAGGTTTGACTTCCAGCTGCATTAACTATGAAAGAACAGTAATTCTTTTGCTTGCTTTTTCTTTCCACCCTTACACTGCCTTACTTGCTGGCCAAACCTTTGTCTGGAAGTGCCTTGCAAAACAACACCTTTCATCCAGGTTCCAAACATCCTCAACTCCATAACCTCGAACAATTTCTGGCAAGCTCTCTCTGCCAGGATGAAACTGTTGAACCACTCACATCCCCTGACTCGCCACTAATAGTCATTTTCTTTATATTGTGCTTTTTCTTCCAGCGATCAAACAACCATTGGATTGCCCTGAGAGCATTAAAACCCAACTGAACGGCAATTTCTTTAGCTTTCTCTGAGAGTTGAGTACCATCAGGAAAGACATTTTTGATACTGCTAATAAATACCATCGATACAGAGCTTCATTCACTTCAGAATATTTGGATTCACGATTCTCTCACTGGTGTGACAAATATCTCAAGCAGCATTGTTTCATACAACTCCCTGATTCTTTCTGTGTTTCTCAGCACCGTGTTAATTTGCGTCTTGCCACAAACAAATATTTGGCCAAGCTTACGAACTCCAATTTTTCTCTCCTCTCTGCGTCTTCACCACCGTCTTATTGTGCCAAGTAAGTTCGGAGCCATGGCTACATGTACACATGGGGACCTGCATGCACATGCGCTGTTCTTTTTTAGTGCACCCTAACCCTTTTGCACGGGCAATCCATGCCGAGAATGTTAGCACTCGTGAAATCAGAACTCATCTCTGCTCACCAACTTGCGAGGATCATTGGCAAGCTTTCAGCAGCCATCTCAGCAGTACAGCCAGCACCACTACATTACAGGAACCTGCAGCACCTCAAGCATCGAGTTCTGCGGCAGAGAGGATACGACCAGCGAATCAGATGACCAAAGGGGCCAGAGCAGCCTGCAGTGGTGGCTGGACAACCTCCGCAGGTGGAACAGGAGAGAGGTAAAGCCTCGAACCACTGGCATCGAGATAGAGACAGATGCACCGCAGAGAGGGTGGGGTGCATATTGCAATTGTGTCCACACTGTAGGCTTCTGGGACGCAAGACTCTTCACATCAATACACAGGAGATGCTCGCGGCACTGTACGGGATCAGGTCTTTTGCACGGGATGTCTCCAACTCCCACATCCTCCTCCTATCAGACAACATCACGGTTGTGGCGTATGTGAATCATCTAGGGGGCACCAGATCGAGTCTCCGACATCGTAAGAGAACTTTGGCAGTGGTGTCTGGACCGGGGAACGACGACCTCGGCCCAACACCTACCAGGATTGGAGATTGTCCGTGCGGATTTTGTGTACAGACATCTCTTAGACAGAACGGACTGGAAACTGTATCCCCAGATCTTCAACCTGCTGAACTAGCACTGGGGACCATTGACCCTCGACCTCTTTGCAACCAGGTTGACAAGACAGTTTACAGTTGGAGGCCAGACCCGGAGTCGGCAAGGACAGATGCGCTTATCCAAGACTGGAGGGACAGTGTCGCATTTGCACACCCCCCACGGTGTCTCATTGGACGGATACTCCAGAAGATATAAGCGCAGGAGGTCACAGTAACTCCGATCACTCCTGTCTAGCCCACACAGCCATGGTGTGCAACCATAATGTCAATGTTGGTAGACTTCCCCTACAACTGCCAAGAGGACCCAACACTCTTCTGCCTCACCGAACTGCAGGATGCCAATGCAGAACAATACCCTCAGCTAGCCGCATGGAGGATATCAGCAACAGCTCTCAGCAAGAAAATTTCACATGAGGCTACAGACCTCATTCTCAGAGCCTGGAGATAAATGCCAGCTACAATTCAGTATGGAAAAGTGGTCCGAGTGGTGCAGTCAGAGAGCTGAAGATCCCTTTTCTACACCATTGCCTTGTTCTTGGATATTAGCACACCAGTTCTCGCTGGGAAGAGTATACTGGTCGCTCGTTTACCAGTCCACAGTATCCTCCACACATCTACCTGTGGACGTTTTCCAATTGGACAGCACCCTCTAGTCGGTTGATACTTCATGTTAGACTCACGAAAGGTGCTTTTCAGCATTTTTCATTTTATATACATATATTCTCTCTGGTGTCTACTAGGCTCTCTTGTTTCTAATGGTCTCGTCCAGTCTATCTGGTTTCTACTGTCTCCCCCAGTCTCTATGGTCTCCCTCGTCTCCCCAGTCTCTATGTGTCTCCCAGTCTCTATGGTCTCCTCCAGTCTCTATGGTCTCCCTCAGTCTCTCTGGTTTCTATCAGTCTCTTTCAGTCTCTCTGGTCTCTGGTGTCCCCCAGTCTCTATGGTCTCCCCCAATCTCTCCGGTCTCCTCCAGTCTCTATGTCTCCCTCAGTCTCTCTGGTAGGGCTGGGTACATTATGCTGGCATAATTCTGAGCATAATAGGGAGACTCAAGCACAAAGGAATTATGCCAGCATAATAGATAGCCTGACTAATCTTGTCTGCGCATTGGGAGGGAAAACACTCATGTGTAGCCAAATCCATCTGTCTTCTAAAGCGTGAACTTCGAACTCCACGTATTCTCTTTGCCAGCCATCGTCAGCTGCAGCTGAAAGGGTTTTTTCACTGCTAAACAATAGCTTCTCAGACAGTCATTGGAAGACTATATAGAAACTTCAGTCATGCTACACTATAACACAAACTCTTGATTGTATAAATGTGTTTTTAAAAGTGTTTTATAGAGCATAATAGGTTAATAGTGTGGGTATTTATGTAAAGAATAATAGGCGAAACCTGTGAGCACATGACAATAGCATAATAGGCAGAAATGTATCCAAGCCTAGTCTCTGGTTTCTACTGGTCTCGCCCAGTTTCTCTGGTTTCCAATAGTCTCCCCAGTCTCTCTGGTTTCTACTGGTCTCCCCAGTCTCTCTGGTTTCTACTGGTCTCACCCAGTCTCTCTGGTTTCTACTTGTCTCCCCCAGTCTCTCTGGTTTCTACTGGTCTCACCCAGTCTCTCGGTCTCCCCCAGTCTCTATGGTCTCCTCCAGTCTCTCTGTTTTCTACTAGTCTCCCCCAGTCTCTCTGGTTTCTACTGATCTCACCAGTCTCTATGGTCTCCCTTAGTCTCTATGGTCTCCTCCAGTCTCTCTGGTTTCTACTGATCTCATTCAGTCTCAGGTCTTCCCCAATTCTCCCTGCGGTGTCCCTGGGGTCTCCCAAAAACACCTTGCCTACGTTGACAATTTTTTGCACTGTAAGTATTTTTACTTCCGGAACTTTTATAGAGAAAACGTTTACCTAAAATTCTTTACAACCAAAAGCTAGATAAAGCTTCCCTAAAGAGAGATTATTAGTAAACAACAGTATATACCTACTAGTCCTATTGCGCGCGCATGTTCACGTGAAGAGGCGTGACACACTTGCGCATGCGCAATCGCTATCGTGCGCGGTGTGGATACCCGTTTTGATTAATCAGTGCGCATGCTTCTACCTCATGTCTCACCTACGTTCTCAATATCTGTAAGCGCTTAGCTATGCATGACCGACTGACAGCACTTCTTTGTGATGGATTCGGACACATCACGGGAGAGTGTGCAGACGCAGTTGCAAGTTCAAGAGGTATTATAGAATGGGATGTCAAGTACTATTTTTAACTGCTATGTAGTATTTCGGAGTGGATGAGAAGACATGTAACCTTGGTACGGTGTCAGCAAAGGGAGAGTACAGGGAGAGGTCAAATTTCCTGCTGCAAAGCATCTCTTTTGATGTAAAATATGCATGGCCACCAATTGGGGGCCCATCCATTGAGCTCGCCAACAAGGGTCAGCATGGTACAAAGTACAATATCTACCTTCCACTTCAGTCTACAGCACCATTGCACAACCAACGCAATTTGCATAATTTCAAGCATAATTTCATTCGAAATGCCTCTACTACAGTTGAACACTTCCACAATATAGGTCTCTTTGCTGCAGCTGCTGGTGTGATGGCAGTACATGAGCTTCTTGTCTATGTTTATAATGCGTGCCCTCTCCCAATGTTAGTTTGAGATAGTGAAACTGCCATGTTTCAATTCGGAACTATTGCTGACTTCATATCTTGTTTCAAAGGTAAATCATCTGCGGCTAGATGTGCACTTTCCTTGTGTGGTGAATGGGATTCTGGCCACCTAATGAAGACAAAAAGCATATCTGATTCAATTTGTATTGAAAGATGTTGTAAATCCACCCTTCCCTTTGTTCTGGATGACCCAAAGAGTCTTGAAGTTGTCAGTGAATTACTCATTTGACCTCTGCAACGGGCGGCTCATGGGCAATCTAAAGGTCGTCCTGAGGAAACCTCGCTTTATTCGCTGCAACTTCAGTGATACCAAACATCACAGGTATAGTAAAAGCCTGTGTCACTAGGTGTGGTTAGACCCCTGGCCACAGATTATGTTGAGAGTGCCGCTCCACACAGTAACCATTGCAGTAAGCCTAAGCTCATGCTGATACATTTAAAGTGCAGGAGTATTGTCAAGTTATTCCGTCATCTGAAATGATCTGCCAGACATCAAAACCACTGCCATCTCCTATTGCGAAATCACCAGCAGGCACCAACCAAAGTGCAGAACTCTTCAGTAGAAATGATGAGGTTCGTCCCTCCCCAAGTGCTTATGCTGTAGTGAGTCCTGATGCTGTTATGGAAACCAACATTACCTTTGAATAGCCACCACATCTTCTGCAACCTCAACCCCAGCTCCAACCCCAACCTATTCCGACCAAGAATAAGAAGAAGTGGGGATGCGACAACATCAGTGGGTCCTGCGGCAGTAATGTTCTTTGTTTCAGTGTTGGCAGAAACTAATAGGGTTCCGTTTGATTTAACAGAGGGTGAATCAGAATTAGTATCTGGGTTCAATGTTGAGTATTCGAGTATGTCGTTTGCTTTGTTCCCATACGTCGTACTAGGCAGAACACTAGGCCTCCAGACTGGAGCAGGAAGCTCAACTCCAACAATCCTCTACAGAAGTGAAGGACTTTTCCTGTTGTCACACTTACATTATGATTCTGTTAATCACTTTAGGTTATGTTGTCTTGGATCCTCATTCTGTTAAAACACTGTTATTGCCGAGCGGTGTGAGCCTAGCCCACCGTTCTGTCACATGATTTGTCATAATACGCATGCGTGACATGTGGGCATTGATTTTTCCTTCCCGCGTCCTCCAGCGTCAGTGCTACGGCTAGCTACCAGAACGTTTCTCTGCGATTCCCTGACTTACCTGCAAACCATCACACATTCGGCGTGGAAATCCACGCTATCCATGCACGTACAGAAAAAGTTCCACGCATAATAATTGTACGTCAAAAGTAATACCACTTTGCGTTTGCCGATGAACGTCATGAGAGTCCCAGCTTTGGTTCACTTCTGTTATCTGCTGTTTGGGTGGTGGTCAGATCCCTGCCATGGAGTGGTGTCAGCAAGGGTGTCTGCTTACATTCAGAAACTTGTTGCTGCTAGTCAGAAAGGTGTGATTTTAAAATAGTTTATAATAGTTTGGCTGCGTTATCAGTCCATGTGTTTGATAGGTAACAGATTTTCCAGTATTATATCACCCCCAATCCCCTCTCCTGGGGATTCTGATGTTGTAGTGAAAGATTTTTTTCTACCAATGGTTAATTTGTGGAATCCATATGCAGTATACCCAACCCTGTTCCCCCAGCATTCTACCTTGTCCAACTTGTAGCTGTGCAACAAAACATGCATACTGGAATGATGGTTCGTCTACTACAGCTTAGCCACGACTCCTTCATGATAAGCACAATGTGGTACTCTTGGTTAGTGCAACGTATGTCTGTGAAAACAACCACAGGTTGCTAGCACACAATGAGAGCATTTTGAAAAGGCATATGATTCCATTTGAGCTACTGCATCGAGCTGGTTTTACTTTAAACATTGTACAGCACTAGTGTCCAAATGGCTTAAACTTCTACAACATTGAATCTTTCATTATTGAAAGGATATGGGAAGCTTTTGAGAGACAAAAACATTTGCTCTCTCTCCATGAGCGCATACGAGGAGGGAGTAGAAGCAACCCAGAGTTCAGTTTAGTAATATCCCTAGCAATGATATGATATCTCAGTGCTTCTTGAGTAGACTTTTTCTGAATGAAAAGGGATACATAAGAGAAACGGTGGAAATTCCAAGTGGAGAAAGCATTAGTTTTGACCATACCTCCAAACTGGCAGTGAATATAGGCTACAATAGGGAGGATGACAACTGGATCCACCAATACGATAGTCTGTTATTGGTGATGAGTGAGCAAGGAAAAGTAGTAACTTGGCAATTAACAAAAGGAACTGCATTCGCTTAGATAGAGACGTTGCTTCAGGATCTTCAGATGCGCTCACATGATACAAACATTGATGACTGTTGCAGTCTTAGGGGGGAAAATAAAATCTGTGTTCGGAAGTGACATAACAGTAAAGCTGGGCGTCTTCATGCAGTCCAAAGAGTGACCAGAACTTAAGTGAAACGCCATTTGCAAATGAAAGAATGCCTGAAAGATTTGCAGTTAGTTTTTAGGAATGATGGTGACAGTGGTGATAAACGACTGGAAGATACACCTACACCAGAGGTAAACCTGTCAAAGTTGAACAGATTTATGAGCAAATGGAGTGGTATACAGGATAGTAGAGGGATGCAATTATTTTCACCTGAAACAGTGAAGGCAACTGAAGACTTAAGCACCACATTACCTGTGGATGTCTCTCCGACATTCCACCTGGTGCAGGAACCAACCGTAATGAACGGATTCACCATCATTATAAAGTCTCTTTAACAAAAGCAAATTGGGGATACTGCTTGCTTATGCTCTCTTGAGAGTAGTTCTGAACTCTATAACTCTTCAAAACAGAAACCCGGACGAGAATAACAAAGCCAATCACAGCTAGTCCTTTCTTCAACATAGACTTCTCTGATATGAAACGAATTGGAATCATGCCAAAGGCACGAAAAGAGCATGCTGTGAGCAGCAGTGATTGGTGGGAATTTATATATTTGAAAACACAATAGACATGCAAATAGTTTTCCTCAGGTACCTCACACTCTGAAGGCAATGGGTTTCTCTAACCTATGCATTTTACTGCTTATGAACCAGCAGTAATCAATTACTGCAGTGATTGTGACATAAACATTCTCGAAGAGAAGCTCTCAACCTATGGATTGACACTGGTGTTAGCACCTCCTGATGGAGATTACTTCTTTTCTGCTGTTGCCATGAATCCTCTATCAGATTAAACAGCATGGAAACATTCATTCAACCTTGCTGGTATTGAACACCATGAAGACTTAAGAGTTGAGGCAGCGACTGGAAAGTTACGACAAGTTTTCGTCCAAGAGATTCTCGGGGAACGTCGGCCAGAATATGAAGCATTTGTCAGTCACACAAACTTGGATTATGAAAAGGAAGCAAAGATTTTCGAGAACGTGGATACTTCGACAGTGAACTTGGCAACCTTATGTCTCTGCGTTATCCACAGCTCTTCAGTTATTTTTACAAGGGATAACACGACCCCTGCAATGTACATTACCCCGAGATTGTAGCTGGAGAAACGACTGTTTTCCTGGTATATACCTCAGAAGGAAAGGGGCATTATGATGCTGCGATTGCTGCTCATAAACAAGAAACCAGCCAACCTCCAGTGTTACAAGATGCAGGTGTGGGGTTAACAAGAAATGCCTTTTATAGTGCAAGGTGCAAGTGTTTCAAGCTGTCAAAGCTGTGCACTTCAGAATGCAATAGTGTTGGATGTGCTAATCCATTCGGAAGAAGATCTGTATTGAAGGTTGGATAACGAACATGACGAAAGCACATCATGCAAGTTACACTTCCACACAGCAAAGACTTCGCAGAACAGTGAGGAGAGAAACTTTGCAAAGCAAGTTGGTCAACTTTCGAGAGTGTAGTGTATGTATTAAACACAGAGAATCTGATATTGGCACCATTACCAACACATATAATGACATTGTCTCCTACTCAAATGCAGCATACTGTATTGCCACTTAATGTTGTATTCAAAAGTAAAGCAGAAACCCAACTTCAAAGCAAGGTTGTCCATGCAGCCGACAGAGTGTGTCCTATTTAGTGACTTCTCTAACTACTAACTAACACTTCTCTATCTACTAACACTTTCTGCATAGTATTATTCGTATTTATCCACCACACTATCGTTTATGCCTTAGGCTTACATTAATGAAAGAGCGTGCACTGCTAAATAGACAAGATAAAAAGCAAGGAGGCAAGACAGGGATGACCAAGTGAACGTGGTGCAGTAGTACAATTGATGATGGCTACATACTTTGAACTGACGTCGCTTGCTCGTGTAAAATGTCCCCCACGCAAGCCCTATATTGTCTCAAAGTACGAGTGTGCTCCCTTGTATGATGCACAGCTATGACTTATTAACCCTCGGCGCGCATGCGCAGCAAGGGTTACAGTAGTCGTTCTGTCTGTCCGTCCGCGCGAGTTCTAGCACTACAGGCTACGAGGCGGCCAATGAGTGGCACCAACGGGTTGTGAACGATGAGAAGATTGATATTAATGTGGCGATTTTCCCGAAACGACTGCGTTCCAGAGATATGGCGTGAAAACAAGCGAAGAAGCCAACGCGCGGTCGATCGCGCACGCGCCCTCTCCTGCAGGCTAGCTATATAGCACGCACGCGTAATGTCAATTAATCGCCGGAGCATGCGCTTGGTTGTATATGGCCTCCTGTCAGTTTTGATCTTTGTTCCCTGTGGATAAATGATAAACATGCTGAGCAAGGTATGTTCGCAATAGTTCAGGTGGCGAGCAGTTTGTGGTTGCGGCCTTGCCTTCCCATCTATAAAACGTCTGGCGAGAGCATTGAAACACAGAAGAGCAGATAGATTGAATAAAGCAAATATGAGAGCATCTGAAACACCTGAGCTATTGCTCTAACAACTAATGCAACTACCCTGTGTTACGGTGAAACTCGTGTTACTGGCTCTGTCGATGACGCACGGCCCAGCATACAGCGATGCTACAACTCGCTAGTTTACCGCCGACTTTAGTGCTTTTCATTTCATAAGCAATTAGACAAGTAACGCCATCTGGTCGGTTTTCAGTTGTGACTGCATTGCGTGAACTCTAAGACTTCTACATTTGCTCAACTAACCAGTTTGACGATGCTGTGTTGGACATACAGAATCCTTTTACCATTGTCCTCGCATTCACAGTAAAGGTGGCGACAATATAGGGCTTCTGTGGAGGAAATTTACACGAGCAAGCGATGTCAGTTCAAGTATGTAGCCATCATCAATTGTATTACTGCACCACGCTCACTAGGTCATCCCTGTCTTGTCTCCTTGCTTTTTATGGCATCCCTATACTCCACACTTTTTTAATTCAGCTATGATTTGAGTGAGAGGGGCTAGGCACAATGCCTAGAGCGGTGCGCGCATGCTCTCGCTTGCTTGTTGACCATGCATGCACAAACAATGCTCGAGGTGTGAAAGCAAATAAATGTCTTCATCTTCCTTTTTGCCGAATCCTGGAGCTCCAGTGAGCGAGCGTTTAATCATGTAATGTCATGCATGTCTATGCTGCGTGAACCAAGGCACAGACTGTAGATTCACTTGCCATCAGCAGATGTTTTCCGTGCTACACTAACAACAACCAGCCAGCTGTTGACATAATCTACAAGAATGGGAAGATGGGTCTTCTCAATTTGTTTGTAGTTTTTAGTTCAAGTTGCCACGTATACCAGTCATGGTGAGAGTTACTCGTGCAGTGGACAGGAAAAGAAACTTTGCTTTTCTGGATCATACTAATAATATCCGGGCCTTACTTAATACTGGCCATTATGCTCTTTAACGTGCACTTTTGGCCATCTGATGTCATAGTAAGGTAGTAATGGAAAAAAGATGATCAATGGCACGAGGATTGACGCACAGACATTACACCAGGCATAAAGAAGGGCAAATTTAAAAGTCGCAAGACTGTCCTTTTGTAAGTGAAACAATAGCAGCACCGACAAATTTCTGGGAGTCTCCCTCTTCATATATTTCTTCAGCAGCCAACTATTACCTCAAGGGCAAGGAGAGAACCTCCTTCACGTCTACCAGAGGGAAGTCAATTATTATATTGCCTATTGATAGGCTCACACAAACCATTCCACTTAAGTCATCTCAGGTAAGGCACAAGTTCTTCCTTCTCTGAAGCTGAGGATAATTAAGGCTCACTCGGCATACAAAGACACAAACACTTCGTTACCAAAAGTCCGTCTCTGCATCAACCCATGGCTACTCGGAACGAAAAACCTTTGTCAAGCAAAGTGGGCGAGGGAGCATGCAACTACGGAATAACGAAATCCAAACATGGCAGACAGTACCTAGAATTAATATTCGGAAGATTGCTAGAATGCTTGCGGGGCAGCAATTCTCAAGACAGCCAAAAACGCTATTCGGGCCCCTATGGTGTGTCCTCATGTGAGCACTGGGGAGCTGCGTCAGGCCACGCGATGCAGTCGTTCTCTGGGTGATCTCGCGCACCTGCTACCAGTCTAAAGCCCAGTACAGTTGTGAAGGTAACTAAAACACTCAATTCTCGATCTAAAAGCGTGGCACCGCTAGAGTGAGCTACTGTACTTTCCTGGGGCCTGTGTCGTCTTTTTTCCATGGAGGAACAACTAAGAATGGGATCGGTCCACCATGTTTGGATATCAATAATTTATGTGGAGTTCCATGCTTATTCTAGCTCAGCGCAGTGTTCTGGGAGCGTGGTCAATGGCTAAGGTTGCTATTTTATTCAAGGGCTCGGGTGAAGTCGAAGAGATCTTAGAGCAATGTGCTCATTGTTTCATACTATTTCTATGTGCAAGGATTACCAGAGAAATTTATGGAAATGCAAACGTGCGGAGCATTTCCATCAATCTGCTAATCAACCTATTCATGGCTCCTCCACTGGACGTGGAGGTGTTACCAGACGATCCCTAACTAGATTCTGACGGTATATGACGTGGTGGCAGCCAGTGCGAGCTTGCTAGAGATGTAATCACCGCTTGAAATACTGGAAGACCAGCTATTGTCTAGCTAAGTGTGTGGTGCACTGGACTTCCAGCCACAAGGCTCTGAGTTTAACCCCGGAAGGAAGGTGGTCCTTTCTCTTTCCCTCTGACATGTGTATGCCGATTATCCCTGGGTCATCATCTACCACGTCAATTAGAGATTTTCTATCAGCATGTACATAACTATGTACTTGCACACGTAGAAGTGTTTGAACTACACATCAAGCAAAATGCAAAGTTAGAGTATACCCCACTTGGTTTCTCTAGAATGTAGCAAAGTAATGTAAGCCACTTGAGTGTGATTAGGTCACATGTATATACTGCACCTGGCATAGGAGGCTAGTGTTTTTGCCACAGCAATTCTGACTTCATCACTGTTGTCATCCAGTCTCTTCTAGGAGGTCAGAATGCACCTGATGCAGCTTATCCACTGTTCAAAAAACAGTATTCATCAATGCATTCATAAACAAATTGTTACCATGTTTGCACTAAATGCGAGATAACGGATAATTATACGACCACTGTCACACATAATTATCACACTACGAAATTGAGTATGCTGCACGTGCGTGACTCTTGCATTCTCTTGCTAAAATTGTGCTGCGTTTGTACATACAGATTGATAGTGGTCTCCCTGAAAACCAGAAACATATTTACAGATAATAATACAGGCTACAGTAAACATGAGCCTTGCTTTTATCATGGGTTACATGATAGGCTACCTTCTGTTTATGTCTTCAAGTCATGAGAAGACCTGTTCGACATAGCTGCCTCCGGAGAGCTCTAGCAGCGAGCGAGCATTTTTCAGTGTTTAAAAGGCCATAGCTAGGCTGTGCTACAGCCGATTCACAGCAAAAAAGCCAAAACATCCTGTACCCAACATGAATAATTGTGCCTTAGTGCATAGCTGGTTTAAATCGAGCAATCTGATTGGTCCACACGAGGTACTTGATTTCCCGTAGTATACCTGGGACGCTCCATAGTAAACCTTGTTTTTCATGTAAAATGTTTACATGAAAATGACAAGATCACGTACATCATCTACAGAAACATGTAGCTTTATCGTCTACAATAATTCTTTTTTAGTTTCAACAGTATGCACAGAGAGACAAAAAGTCTGGGCCTAGCTGTACGTAAGCGCCTGTACGCTAGCGCTAGCGGTACGTCACGCCCGTGGATACGTGCGCGTAGAGTGGGCCTAGCTGTACGTAAGCGCCTGTACGCTAGCGCTAGCGGTACGTCACGCCCGTGGATACGTGCGCGTAGAGTGGGCGGAGCCCTTTTCCGCGAAGCGCGGTGGACGAAGAGCGGGTGCTGTATAAGCTTCTGCCTACCGTTTCTGGCTCGCCGCTGGTGGCTGAAACCTCGCTCGAGTCTGTTACCAATCGCGTCTTCACGCTCATTCGAATTTCAGTCGCCTGGAAACGGGCGCTGTGCGTGTGCGGATTTGTCTGCTCTGCACTAAACATGTTAGTTACTCCGTATACTCGGGAACTACGGAATTTCAATGAACCCTCGGGCCATCCGCGTAGTTGCCCTCGCTACGCTCGGGACACTACAACGCGGAGGCCCTCGGGTTCATTGAAATCCCGTAGTTCCCTAGAACGGAGTAACTAACTTATATATAGTTAGTTTTGTGTGCAATTTAAACTCAATGTTACTATGCCAAGGAATATTAGACATCGTTTTAATGCTGTATGAGTTGCTGGTCCCACACATTTCTAAATGAGCGGAAGAAGTCCACATTCATGCACGAATCCGCAAACTTGAGTTGTGCGTGCTCTACGGGGTTAGTAACAGTTGGTTCTACAAAATTCCTGCATGATTTGTTCCACGTTCATAAACTCGTGATGCCAGAGAGAGAAGTTTTGGTATGCTCTGCTGATGAGGGCCAACAAGCCTGAAACAGCTGTCCAGAGCTTCACATCTTTTTTCTCTTGGCATCACATGGTTTTTTCTACATGTAGCTGACTGACATGGCAGAACATGAAGAAGATATTGAAAAACATGACCCTTGGTGCACACTGTTGTAGCAGCAGCCCAGACTGTACACTATGCAATATGCATGCACTAAAAGAGCCGCTAATTTATGGCCCACACAGTTTTCTCGCTCTAACTTTGACTAACAGCATCAGTGACTAGCGTTAAGAACAACGCTAGATTAGATACTCGTCCTCCAAGTAACTTTGTGCCTCCACGGTGTGTTAACAGGCAAGCACCAGTCAAAGGTTTTACACCTGGTCTGTGTTGCGGCTCTGCCCTATTGCTATATGGGGGTTTTACGCTTGCTCTGTGTTGCTGATCTGGCATACGCCCCCCACTGCTGGCTATTGGGGTGCACTGTGGTGCTGCTCTGGCATACGTGCCCCCTGCTATGTGGTTTTTAACCCTCGGCGCACATGCGCAGCGAGGGTTATGGTAGTTGGGCCTGTGTGTGTGTCTGTCTGTCTGTCTGTACTCGTCATCTCACTTCTTGAGTGTTCGTTCGTCTCACAAACGATACCACCAACTGAACGGGCAATGAAGGTCAGAAATTTCGAACGGTTTTCTCTGAAAACGCTCCGTTGCAAAGCTAGCAGTGCGAAAAAGCCAATATGCAAATACACAACGGCTTACTACGGCCTGTGCTCTCTTTTCTTGCAAGTGGTACAGACATGCCGAAAAGTGCAAGAGGGGAAGCTGCATCGTCCCTTATTCCAGGAGAAACATACGCTCTAGCGTCTCAGGACATACTGGCCACCGGGCCAACCCCCGAGGTTCTAGGACCAGTGCGACTCGGGGGCTGAGGCTGAAGAAGTGACGACTGGGGGCTTGACGTGGCCAGTGAAGTCGACTGAAGCACTCGCATGGCACTGGTTTCGGCTGTGTTGTCTGGCTCATGACAGATACTGCAGACGCGACTGGGGTCTGCATGGTACGAGAGCACAGTCAATCTGTGTAGACTTGGATTGATTTCGTGCCAGACTGTGCTGGGACTGATGGCTGGGTGCTGGCGAAAGATGCGGTCATATTGCAGCCATCCAGACCCACTGTGCCACTGCACCTCTAGGATAACAAGGCGGCTGTAGGTCAACAGATTGCGGGTGTCCATGTCTGTGGCTCTGACAGCTGCGTAGGCAAGGGAAGCAGGACACCCATGTCAGTGGGAAGTCTATCTCCTGCAGACGAGGCTATGCTACACCTGTAAAAAGGTGATGGTGCGTTGGGAATGACTCCAGCTGGTGGCATAAGGACATGGTGTCGGCCAATGGAAAGTGCGTTACCAACTGTCCCGAGATGATTTTTGCTGCCAACCTTGCCGTTATTGGTGGTGGACTAATGGCTTGACAATGGCCATGCCAGCCAAGACTTGCTTGTGCCCGAGAGCAGATTCCTGTCAGTGCTGGGGGTGGCTGTGACTAGTGCCGGCAGAGTCGCAAACGACTGTAAGGCATTGACAGTACGGCCTGCTGGTGTCCTGCCTTGACCGGCATGTCTCACGACTGACAGAGCTGGTGCTGGGGATAGGGGCACTGTGACAACAGACAGATACAGAGTCATGAGTGTGACTGCAACAGACGTTTGCCGCACATGAGGGGTGTCTGAGTGTAAAATGGTAACTGTTGCATAAACTGGCTTCGCGGTGACAGTTGTGTGTGCAATGCCGCCCGGCCGGCAGCACAGGTCAACTGCCTAGAACCAGGTACACTTGAAGGCTTGCAGAACCGCACCTCCCACTCTAGAGGGAAAGAGGGATGTTATTCTTTGAAATAGGGTCACCTCCCACAGTGGCCATGCCAGGGGTGTGCCGATCAACACACAGAGATGTAAAACAAACTCCAGCTGGTGACAGATAAGTGGGTCCTTGGCAGCTTGGCAATTGACCACTGCCATATTGTCGCAGTGGAAACAGACAGTCGAGCCGCACCACTTTGTGCCGTATATCGCTGCAACTGGGAAGCGTTCCTTAGCCATGATGATGGACGACATGATCGGCAGCAAGCCCCACTGAACCTGCAGCCATCGTGTCAGCCACAAATGCTAAGCTCGCCAGCGCAACAGCAGAGCAGTAAAAGTGCGGGATGTAAACCCCTCATAGCAACAGAGCAAGAACAGCAACACCGCAGCAGAGCACGGCTTAATGAAAAGCACTGAAGTGCAAACCCTCTGCGCACTGTGACGCGCACGTAAGTAAACGCATGCGCCGTACCACTAATTAATGGGCTGGGTTTAGTTTTAGCTGTTACTCGTGGTCTCTTGCCAGCTCGCGCAGAGTCTAACGCGGGCTAACTACACTAGTAGATAGGCGATACACGCCCTGCGTTGCATCTTCTGGTGCCTCCGAGGTACGCAGAGCACGCGGATCGATCAGAGACACCCCAGCAGACTCGGCCTACAAGTCTGCACCAGTGGCCCCAGGGAAGGCAACAGTCCCTAAGCCTGAGTCAAGCAGCCATATATATGCTGGCTGCGGGATAGCAGCAGTAGGCTAGTGTTTATCCATGGTTGTTTAATGATATGAGTATAATACAGTCCTAGGGGCAGAAATCCATCAGGGAGGTGGGGTCATCGCAGGCAAGCCAACGTATACAGTCAACCGGCTCTGTAACCCTCCGTGAAATGCACCATATTTTGGACCTCTCCTACCACCCCCCTCCCCAGAGCCAGAGAAGCCATCCTAGTCAAGATCAACCTCCATCAGGCATACAGGATGGTGCCAGTGCATGCAGATGATCACCACTTGCTGGGAATTCAGTGGCAGAACGAGACATTACGTGGACACAGCCCTCCCATTCGGGTTGAGATCGGCTCAATGGCAGCTCCACTATTTGATGGCTCCTTTATATGGGGCCCCTGCCAACCAGTCATGTGAGAAGTCACAAGGGGTAGCACTGGACACAGAGAAATGGGAGTGGCAGTAGCAACACACAAAGCAGAGGGTCGAGCAACCCAGCTGACATTCCTAGGAATTCAAGTGGACACCGAAACTATAAGCCTGAGTTTGCCGGATGACAAGTTGACTTGCATACTGGGACTAGTCCTCTCTTGGCGGAGCAGGAAGACAGGCTCTAGGAGAGAGTTGCAATACCTCATAGGTCACCTTAACCATGCAGAAATGGTGGTGTTGGCAGGCCGAACACTCCGGCAGCGCATGATAGAAGATGGCAAAACACCCGAGGCACCATGTCAGACTGACAGCTGACTTCAAGTCAGACATGTTCTGGTGGGAATCCATCTTGTTCAGGTGGTTAAGTGGCCAGAATGGCAGCAGTCGGCATTGCATCCAAGCAGATGGTACCTGTGGTCATCAGCGGGCAATCTGGGGGAAAAAGTGGATGAGGTGCGGGGTGTTGGTCAGATCAGACAACATGGCAGTCCACTGTCTCGTGTCAGGAATGGCCAGAGACCGTCTTCTAATGCACCTCTTGCACTGCCTACAGTTTGTCACAGCTACTCATCAGATAGGCATTGAGGCTAGGCATGTGTGTGGTGTGGATAATACTGTGGCAGACACATTGTCTAGTGATAATATGATGAGGACCTTTTTCGATATGCCACAGCCACAAACAGAGGCCACTCAGATCACAGCTCCACTGCTAGACATGCTACTCAACCAGTGCCCAGACCGGACATCACCTGCCTGGAGGAAAATGTGACAGGCACCAGCCCCAGCGCCTGCGTGGTCGTACAGGTCAGGGCAGACCAGATGTCGGGAGGTGGGATTACCACCACTACAACTGAAGGAGCAGAATTGGGGCCACCACGACGGCTGGTCTGGAACACTTAGTGGTAAAGATGGGGAATCGACCGCTTATCAACGGTATATCCGAACTCACCGAGAGACATTGGCTGCCATCTCAACACGCCTATATATTGTCCTAATAGCTACCCTCGCAGTGCTAGCAACTTCCTATTGCACGGTTTATGTCACTGCTCAGATGATGAGTTCATTGTGGTTGTGTGGGTATAAAAGAGTAGGGCTGTGTGGTGTACTCAACTAAACCACAAGCTGCGATGAGCAGGTCCAAGCCAAGTCAGCAATTAGGTCAGGAATGAGGACAGAAGGAGTTGAGTCGCCACTGGCAGTCTGGACCACAAGCTTATGCCAACAACTACTCCTCTGCTATTCTATGGAGGCCCTACATCAGGGATGTACACTAGGCGATATAGTATAAAGAGCATAGAGGCTGCAGGGGAGAGTTTTCGCTATGGCAAAATCTTCGGTCCTAGCACTAGGTGCGTCCACGTTGTTTGCGCGTCACTAGGCGCCCGGTGACACGGCTTGATGAATGCGCTAGATTCAATGACAAGCGCATGCGCTTTGCAGCATGTGTCCATGTTCCATACCCAACACGGAACCTGACCCGTCCACAAATAATTATAGCAGTGTTATCGCAAGGTGAGTTTACACCTAAGCGATAAATGAAGGTTAACACAGTTAGCCTAGGTTAATGACTGACGTACTGTATAATAGCGGGCGTGGTCGTGAGAGGGCCGGTCGATTCCAGGCGGTACCAGAGCACTCGCGTGCTTCAACCACGTGGCAACTTCAAGCTTTGCAACAGCAAGGGTTCACTTTTCTTAGCAACGCTGAGCATAACAGCCTCTCACACATCACTTCTGCTTGCCAAAAATGTACACATACCATTGGTCCAGAGGTTTTTGTTCATGAGCAATAGCTGAAAAACTTTACATGACACAAGTCTAGTCGACTCATTAGTGTCATCAAGGCATGATACAACCTAGAGAAGAAAAAAACAAAATCACATTATTACAAATAGGCTAATGTGTAAGACAGAGCAAAACACTTTCAATGAAAAGCACTACCCTCGGCGAACTGCGCATGCGTGCTACAATTAATTCATGGGCTGGGCTTTTTATGCCTTTACTCGTGGTATCCCGCTAGTAGCTCGCGGATAGTCTGGCACGGGCTAGCTACAGTAGTAGATAGCATGCGGGTGTCGATACATGCCCTTCGTTGTGACTTCTTGTGCTTTCAAGATTCACAGAGCGAGCGGACGCGGTCAAGGTAAGCCTGTGCTAATTTTCAATTGGCTTGTTGACTTGCTTTTCACACCATAACTTTTGAACGCAGTAGTTATACGAAAATAGCCTTTTTTAAAAATGAAGTCAGTGTAGCGATGAACCCATGGTATCGTTGTTTTGTTGTTTCGTTGCGCGCAGTCGCAGAAAACGTGGTAACAAACAGACAGACGGACAGACAGACACACTTACAAACCAAGTACCGTAACCCTCGCTGCGCATGACGTGCCTAGGGTTAATGAAAAGTAAACCCTCGGCGGAGATGCGCATGATCGCTAGAGAAGGGTTCCATGTCAAAGCAAAGTTGAGGAAGACCGCCTATATACACAGTCTTCTGTGAAAGGCTGCAGACGAGGTATTCTTGCTACCAAGAGAGGTACATCTTTCCCTGTGCTAAGAAAAAGCCAACGCGGTTGGCGTGTCACTCAGAATTCAACACAACACTACAACTGAACAGAAATGGCACGAAAATGAAAACGAACAAAATCTTTACCCCATTGCGCATCAGTTGGTTCTACAGTCAAACCTCCGAAAGCGGACCCTCCCTAGCGCGGACACTGCCCTTAGAGCGGACAGTTCCGCTGCCCCCGATTGAATTTCCCATTATACTAATACATTGAAACCTCCGAGGAGAGGACGCCTCCGAACTCCGTAGAGTGGACACCTGCGCGGTCCCAACGCACTAGAGCCCATACATATTTGCCTCTGAAAGCGGACAGCTAGCCGCACCCCCACAACCACACCTACCCGTCCACTACGCTTTGCGTGTGCACAGTGCTTGTATTACGACACAACGTTGATAAAAATAAATGTCCAGTCGAACGCCAGTTATCAAAAATATTCTTCATCCTACATGTATAGTGTTTTCGACTGTAGAGACAGTAAGTGCACGGAATCTCCAGGCCGTATTCGACGCCTCTTGTTGACATTACCTCCGGTTACTTATGCAAAGCCTTTGTTTACATCTCTTCTCAGAGAGGCAGACACTGTTGGCGCAAGGTTTTACGGTACATGCCCGACAACTTGGGTTTTCATAATAGACGGCTACTGCATGCACATCGTGTGCGTTTGAGGCTCCCTCTTGAGCTTGGAGACCAGCTTTGCATCTATGCGTGGTATCCCCTTATATACGACTGGAACTCTACCACGGATAGATCTCCTACAGTAGCTAGACTTGACTGGCCATTTGGGGTGCCGCTTCGTCGGACGTCGCTCGTAGAATGCAATGAAGAGCTTGTCCTTTGACCTCCTCCACGTGGTCTCTACTAGCTTGTGCTGCTATGACTGCTGCTATGACATCAAAACCCAACAAACAATTCTTAACTTTGAAGAAAAAGGTAGAAGTTATAAGAACTGAGGGAAAAAATCGAGGTATGGGTGTACAGGAGTTAGGGGAGATATTCAATTTAAAAATAAAGAGTCCTTATATAGCAGCAGGTACTTACAGGAGGTAGAAAGTCTGAGTACGAAGAAATCAACAAAGTCCTGTACGACTGGTACACCCTTACTTGTTCAAAAAATATCATTCCATTGGGTCCTCAGTTAATTGAAAAGGCTAAGCAGATTGCTGTAGCTCTTGGAAAGCCTGACTTTAAAGAGTCTAGAGGTTGGCTAGAGAAATGGAAAAAGAGGTACAACATAAAGAATCTGCGAATTCGTGGAGAGTCAGGCGATGTTCAGGGACCAACAGTTGATTCATGGAAGGAAAGACTTCCCGAGCTTCTATCCGGTTTTGCTAGTGACGACATCTACAACATCGATGAGACAGGCCTATTCTGGAAAGCGTTACCAGATCGAGGGTTTGGGGTGAAAGGAAGTGCATGGAGGGGTGGAAAGAAAGTAAAGGAGTGATTTACAGTTGCGTTTTTTGTTACTGCGGCTGGAAAGAAAGTGATTTGTAAAAACAGAAAATCCGAGATGCTTCAAAAGGTTTGACAAAAGTCTCTTACCTGTTGATTATTATAGTCAGAAGAATGCATGGGTGAATGGGGATACTATGACTTACGAAATTGAATCGTAGACTCTCTCGCAATAGTCATCTTGTTGTTAATGGATAATGCTGGATGCCATCCCGAGCATTTACAAGGAAAGTTTAGTAACATCAAAGTGTGTTTTCTGCCGGCAAATATTACATCAAAGCTTCAACCACTTGGAATTATTCAAAATTTCAAACTGCATTATCGCAGCTATTTTAAAGACATGTTCTTGCAAAGATAGATGAGTGTCCCTGTACTAGTGAGGTTGTTAAATCTATCAACGTTCTTGTAGCAATCAGATGGGTTGCTATGGCCTGGTCACTCGTTCAAGAGGAAACGATTCGAAAGTGCTTTCGCAAGGCTGGTGTCCTTGATTCCGATTTAACCGTCGTTGCACGCGATGAGCAGGACCCATTCTTAGCAGCTGACGAATGTGACACACTTGAAGATTTCATCAGCACCACTATGAGTGGTCATGAAGCATGCCCAGTAGAAGTATACATAACTGGTGAGGGAAGTCTCCAAGTCTGTAATGGTCTTGATGACAGCAACTGGGAGAGTTCTTTCTTTGAGCAACTCGGTTAGGAGGAGCCCGAGGATGATGATCAAGGCGAGCGAATTTTTACTTCGCAGACGATGAAAACTTACAACTGCCTAGAACCAGGTACACTTGAAGGCTTGAAGAGGTACAGCAATTTCTGGAACAAGGACATGTGGAAGCAGCTTTTAAATTGGGATCATAGACAAGGTGGCATTTTTAAAAGTGTCAAGAACAAAACAAACTACACTAGATTCAGGGCTAAACTGAATGTAACATGTGTTGTAGTGATCTTATAAGTATCATTGGTTGATTAGAACTGCAGCAATGCTTCATATTTAGCAATATTAACGTGTAAAAGTGAGAACCTCCGGAAGAGGACAACCTCCATATAAGGGACAAAGGCCGTCCCTATACTGTCCCTTCTTCGAAGGTTTCACTGTATGTGCAACGAGAAAACCAGTTTTCCTTACATGACACATGCCTGTACACGTGAAAGCCTCATATACAGCAGTTCTTGCTACGTTTTGCTGTATTCTTCACATACGTAATGACTGGCTTTCTAGCATGACATTTAGTGTACTCTGTTTGACACACTAAGTCAGCTACATGCACATTAAATTTTCCATGCACTCTGCCTTGACTGCAGAGTGTTCTCGGTTCAGGTTCCATCCAGGACAGCCTTTGTATCGTAACAAGTGTTGTCTTGGGTGTTGTCCATTTGTTTGTCTTTGCTCATGCTTTTAAACATGACTTAGGTACTAGGTGTAATGCTAAGCATTGTGGAGAGCGGTACAAACCGAGAATAACATAAATGCGCTTCCTCGCTTTCAGAACCACGAGTATGGCGACGTTAAGAGAGGCCTGTTTCCCACTCCTCAGCCACCTCTGATGTGAGTCGCTGCCTCCTGTGAACTGTGTTTCTAGCTAGTCTTTGTTCGCGGGCTTTCTCTGTTACTGAAGCGCAATGGATTCTACTCGCTGTTGGGTTCATGTGGTGTTTGGGGTTTGCCTTTGCCTTGGGCTGTGTTGCAGACTTTGAGACCAGTCTGCTGAGTTGCCCTGGTAGCACAGAGGTCATGCGTGAATGTGCGCGGCCACTGACTTTAAAATTCAGTTCACAGCGTGCTAATTTATTATTCATAAACACGGCAGCTTGACCCGTCGTACCTTCGCCAAGGCTAGTGGTCACACAGTCCGTAGTACGCCGGATACGGACCATCTAATGCTAAATGATACATTTAGAGCTACGACATAATAACCTTTGGGCATGCGGAAAAGTGTTAGCAAGTGCTTTGCGCACCATGGGAATAATCATAGCAAACCAACTGAACTACAGAGTGTATCAAAGCCAAAGATACAACTTACAGTTTTCCCCCCCTAGAAAAAAAAACAAAATAAAAAAAACTGGTCACCAAAAAACCATAGCCCACTTCTGCAAGAATTTTTTAAGAGGTTCAGTACATTCTAACATGACCCTGCAACATTAAATTGTAAGGTATGGAATATCATGGGGACTGGATGAAGCCATTACCAACTCTGTGGTATTGGTTGCAAATTTTTCTCACAACCAAACCCATCCAGCCCACATCAACGATCACACCAATAACTGTTGGAGAACAATAAGACAATACAAGGGAAACAAGGGTGGGAGGGAGATTTTGCTGGCTCTGCACAAGGCCTGGTAGATCTGATGCCAATTCACATAGCGGTCCCTTTTCTAGCTTTTATAGGCTACCAGCCTTGGCTGACGCATTCGCCGCTAACTCTCGTACAGCTTTGCAATGTCAGGCCTGGACCAACAACACCTCCCTATTAACCTAACCAACGCTCATTTAACCAGGGATGTCAACACATTTAATGAGGTTGGTCCCTTATAATACATGACCGTACACAATTTAAAAATTGTGAGTATGGAGTATTCATAGGGACCCACCTCGTGGTATTCATAATTATTTTTTGTGTTAAACACAGCCATCCACCCCAACAATACGTAACACCAGCGCATTGAACACACCTACCAAACCAAATTTTTGTTCAGAATTCTATGGTAGCACACACAGTAGCAACCGACCATCAACACACAACTATGAGTCGCAGCCTGGCGTAGATTCCCGCTAATCTCCTCTTTGTGTGTGAATATCTCTGTTATCTGCAACCTGCCTAGCATTTTTAGGTTGAATCTTCGACTCCAACCAGGCTGCTTGGAGCAGCCCCAATCCAAAAACTGTGACCTGCAACCCACCCTTTATATTGATACCTTGCGACTTAGAGCCCTTAGATGGCAGAGACCACCTGTTTCGTGTGATGAAGTAACCATCCTTGAACACAACAAAGGCCGCCTGACCCCATGGCCCACTTCTACGTATGCCCAGAATGGCAACCACTGGCACCACTCCGTCTGTGTTCCTCAGCAGTAAATTAGACCCCTTGTGAAAGTGGATCTGTTTTACTCAGCTTCATCAGCCCGCACCTTGCACTACAGAGGGACTGTTTATGTCCACGGCATTCCCCCCAAGCAACAGGAAGTTCCGGTCAAATTCTTACACTGGGAGACTACGATTCTCCGGCCCTCATAAATCTAAAAAACCCTTCAGCAAGCTCCCCACAAACATACAAAATCCTTGTCTCTATTGCTGCTGTTGCCCATTGGTCTTTGATTGTGCGAAAATTGCCTAGTAATTGTCATGCTGGGCAACCGAGGACGGTAGCTGAGTGAGTGATTTGAATTCCTTAAAGCACATACCAGGAGAGTAAGCGACCATAATCGGCCGAACCATTATCGGTGCACATTTTGCAGGAACCACACCCCCCAACCAAACCCAACAAAAACCAACCAAAACAACAAACACCCAAACCACCACACAAACCCAAAAACCAACAAAAAAAAACCACAAAAAACCGTAGAACAGTATAGAAAAACACATTTTATCTGTGCCATCCTTAACGACTACTTGCATAATAAAAATGAGCGCAATGCGTCGATGTTGTAGATGCTAGTGAGAGGGGGAAACTGTGCTGGAATGGAGAAATTCGGAAGTGTGGTAGGGTGAAAACGTATTTTCGCATTCCATCATATAGTCCCTTTTGTCATGCCCCCTCACATATGGAGGTGGTTATCGCAAATGCATTTTCAGACAAGCTTCAACTTCATCACGGCACCAACTGTCTATGCACCTCAAGTCTCCTGAATCCCGACCTACCGCTTTTCGCCGGCGTGTCAGGTAAGTACGTGAGGAACTTCTCTCCACAGTCATCCATGGCTCAAACTTGCGGCCACGTGTTTCTTTGGAGCTCACCGTCTGTGGGGGGGGGGGGGGTAGGATAGCTGCTGGCGGCGCAGCTGGCACTGGCATTCCGCTAACAAGTAGAATTGTGAAGGATTTCTCCAATAAGCCGTTGCAAGGAACTGCCAGAGGTCATTCCTCTGTGTTGTGCACACCTTTAGATAGAGGGTGTTTTGCACCTCTAAAAATGGCGTGTAGGGATATATGCCACAAATTCCATGCACGTAATCCAAGAAGAACCGTGTCACGTTTCGATTTTTGTGAGCTTTTCGCAAAAGCGTGATTCAGGGCATTCAGCATGCAAACATTATCAGCAGCTTTGAAGCAACAGGTATCTGTCCATACAATAATCTTTACCTGAAGATGATGAGTTTTTCTGTATTTAAGCCATCCAACCTTCCTGAGAAAACCAACCTAGCATACATACCTTTGTATAGTCCAGCTTGTCCTACTCGTCATACAAGAGTCCCTTCATAGGCGCAGTATACCGATTCACTCTACACCCGAAAGGAAGAGATACATACGTACCACTCTCGTTTTTCAAGTCCAGTTTCCTTGGATTCCCCTCTTGCACACTCGAGATCAGAACCTAGCTTCTTGGACGAGTCTATATTTGCCCCACATCCTCTGCCCTGTGCTACTACCATTAGCAAATTCCTTGTTGAACCTGATCTACCAAGTAGTCTTCCTACCAAACGAGGAAAATCAGCTGGTAAAGTTTTGACAAGTCTTGAGAATATGCAACAGATGCAAGAATGTGAGACAGAAAAACAAGCGACGGCATTGATAAAAGAAGAGAGAAAAAGAATCAGAGAGAAAAGGAAGATTGATAAACTCAAGGACAAGAGCAAAACATGTAAGTGTAACAGCAATAATATTGTTCTTGTACCGGTGCGTATTGTGCTCATGTATTTAGGCCTTCCAGAATTTAAGCCTGTTAATGGACGTAGCTGTAGCGCATGCTGGGAACACCCGAGCACCGAGACTCCAGTCACGACACAGAAGCATCTGGGAAAGGAGGTTCAAAGAAACGCGAGTCTTTTGCATACACTGACTGTATACATGCATGGGGTTCTTTATTTGGATAAGTGCATAAAATCACAATCACATATAAATTTTGCAGGATCAAGAGAAGCCATTATGAGCGAGGACGCTCATTTTTTAAAATGATGATTTTCTTTTTCTCTATGTATCAGAGAGTGATATTGATCTGGATGTGCACTGGTGGATTAAAGCTCTTAAATTATATGAAGATGATAAAAAAAGACTACTGAGCAATGAAGAGCTTACTGATAATCTTATTAATGCTGCCCAACCATTGCTGAGTGTGCAGTTTCAGCACGTAGCTGGTTTCTAAGTCACCATATTGGGCCACAATCTGAAGTTTAAGTCAGTAGATCAGAACTGTTCAAGTGTGCAAATTCTCCATACAGGAATAATACTATAGCTATATAGTATGTGGATATACCCATTAGGCGTACTGTAAGTATGGGTATGAGATTGCTACAAACTTTTCCTGTGTAATCTGCAGCCTGCGCATATAGTGCTTGCACTCATTAATGTCCACAAGGCATGTGTGTGATATGATATGCTGTAACTCAATTAAAATGTGACCTACCATATTTGGAATAGGCATTAGATGTAACTAACCAACATACTAACTAAATTAGTTTCCATGGCAACTACCCCCTAAACTCATTAACCATTGTTTGTTTCAAAAGTCCTCTTTTTATAATTTTTAAGCTCATCCTCATTACAATTTTTCTTAAACTTTTTTTGTAAAAAGGACTAATATAGGTGTACCTGTTCAAAGAAGATTTTGAGTAGATTTTACTTCCGTGAATTTTTAGAATTATTTTTATGAAATCGTATGACATGCGCATAATGAGAAATTTCAAGAAAACAATGTGTGACTTACAACTGAAAATTGCTGTGAGTGTACATAAAGGATTATGCTAAAGATTCAAAGAAGATCTTCTGAACAACACAAAACACACCGAGTATGCAGTCATCCAAATACACGCCTGTGTGATTTTTACTTTTGAACAGCGTTGAACACGCGCACGGACTCGTCTAGCGTCTCCTCCAGTGACATTTCGGGCCCGTGAATTCCAGCAATATCCTGTAAAGACGAAGAAGGAGTCTCAGAAGACTCGCCTTGTGATCCAGAGGTCGTGGGATATGGCTGTCGAGTGCGAAGTTGAGGTGTCAGGTCTTGCGAGCTTTCCCTCACGCATTTGTTGCATGTTCGCTTTCAGCTTTCTCTTACGGGACCACGGGGCTCTCCATGCCAGATTTTGTAGGAAGAGTTGATCGCTGGAGCCAAAACTCTCACGGATAAACACGGTATATACCGCCGAGAAGAACACTTTATTAATAATTCATAAGTATCGCGTAACGGATGTGCACGGAAATTTCCTGAATTTTCCGGCAATCTCATTGGTCAATACTTAAACTGGCCCTAGGTCACGTATTATACAACGTATAGGTGGCGAGGCGGTACAGCCGAGGAGGATTTCCTGTATGCGCCAAGACGCCTGACGTTAACTGATTTGTAGTCCAACTAGCCAATCACAATGCTGAATTTCTGCTGTGTCATCCTGCACTAATTACTAATGGACTGTTGTGTAAACTTTGGAAGCCAGACAATTTGCACTACGCCCAGCGCTAGATGTTGTGATAAGGACTTCCTGTCCAATACTGATACCGGTGCAGCCCGCAGCCCACAGCTGAGAATACAGCGTATATTCCTAGCACCGGGTTGTTTGAAGTTGGACTACAAGTGTAAATAGAGCAAAATTTGGATATACTAGCCGTAGTGAAAGTGCAAATATTTTGACCGCGCGACATTTATGAGTGCGCGCACTATATGCATTAATTATTTATATGTGTGGCTGCCCACCACAATTAAAAATTGCAATCACGTTGTGGCATTGCACAGATATTTACACGTAATCTCTTTTAGGAGAAACTGTTGTTCGTCCCTCTTTCTCAGTCTAAAAATTCCACAATCTTACAAATTTCCAAGATTTATAGGGTTCAAGATTCAACCTTGGAAATAGAAAAGTGTGTCAGTGCAGCAGCAGAAGGGTCGAAAAAAATGCGGGGTATTTGCAGTTGCGTATGCTGTAGAGGTTTGCCTCGGAAGGAATCCACAATATTCTGTATTTGATCAGACCAAGATGAGACCCCATCTGTACGAATGCTTGTCACAAGGAGTTCTGAAACCTTTCCAAGAAGAATCATTACCAAGACCCTCTCCTACGGTTCACAATATTAAAATATTCTGCAAATGCCGGATGCCAGAGGACTATGATGAGAATATGGTGTGCTGTGATGGATGTGAAGACTGGTATCACATGTCCGGTGTGAACCTCAATAAGAATAAGCTTCCTGAAAGATGGCTGTGTGATGTATGTCAAGTTGTAAACTAGTGACTAAATATGTTGAGCTATGTAATTTTTAGTCCGAATTGCGAGGTCAGGACTGTCGTGAATGCGCATGCGCGAAGATCACGCAAAAGTCACGCTTTTCGTATGGACTCCGTGCTCCCTCGCCTAAACTGTAAATTCCTGGAGTTCGTTGATATATAGATTTTGTCAATGCTACCACACATTTCTAATAGCTTGAATTTCACAGCAGTACGGTGGCGGCCGTGATGTCTGATTATTGATGGCGTTTAGCTCTTCCTTCACCGCACCAACAGCGTTAGCGAAGGAACGATACTCAAGCTGCAGATTATGAAGTTAGTTAGAAGGAGCATAGGACATTGTGTAGATGTAGTTTAAAATCTGTGCAGTTGCTTCTAAGTTTGTGTTGGAGCAAAGTCCGAAAATAATCGGTTTGTCCGAAAACTGCATTTTTCGACCATCTTGAAACGTAAGTGCAGAAGGACAGCTGCCATCTAAAACAGAGTTCTTCTCTTTACCTTTCCTGTTAGTGTAAAATAAGTGTCCGAATATTGGTCCGACCGATTATTGGTCGCTTACTCTACGTCACGAACATGCATAGTGTGTGCTCCACTAGTGGTATTGGAGAGAGATTCGCTGCTGAACAAAATGCGATGTAGCAGCACTGACCAGAGCCATACACCCTCAGTGTTGCTGGGGCGAGAGCTCCTGCAAGGTAGCTAGAAACAGCGTCCTCCACCTGGGGGATGTCCAGTCGGGTTTGCTGAGTAGCAGCATGTCTAGCAGAGACTGGGGTATGTGCAATGGTGTTAGTGGGGCCTGTGGAGCACAAAACAGAAAGACATCACACTTGTCCCTAGATAGTGCATATGCCGCGGTATTCTGAACCCCACTATGTGTCGGGCTCACAATACTATGGCGTAGTGAGCACAGAAGAAGTGTACGCACTGTAGAAGGTGCATGAGGAGCGGATCCGGGCCAGTCCTGCGGATATGGTACTGACCACTGCCATATTATCTGAAAATGCGAGGACTGTGGAAGAGCTCCAAGTTTGTCCCCATACTGCCACCGTGACTACTATTGGCACCATTTCTTTGGCTGCTATGTGGTGCTGTTTCCAGGTGTCCGACCACTGCAGCTAGAACCAGTCTAGGGTGTGACTGAGAGCTCCGCACCCCCAGGACCTGGATGCGCCTGACCAAAAAGTATGCGCAACCTGCGGTGTGGGGAGGATTGACCTCCCATTCCAGCTTGGGAGGAAGCACGCCCACAACTCGACGTCTGACTGAAACTCTCCTGGTTGAGTCACACGTCATGGTGCTGGCACCTGTGGATTTTCATTGTGTCAATCATGCACCTCAGAAAAGCCCGACCAGAAATGACCAGAACTGCGGCTGCATGACTGAGGGTACCTATGAGCACACTAGCCTGAGGTACCGGGCCTCTGACCCCCGAAATTTACTCTAGACCCTCTATATTAGTACCCTCGGGGCTTGGCGGACGCTCGAGAAAATCGATGCGTTGATCGCGCGTGGAAGTACTCTACTTTTACCACGATTGCGCACCGCGCTAGAGCGGACACGCCGTGTTTACGCGTATGCGTGGCACACACGTGGATCGGAGGAGACAGTATGGCTTTACGGAGGAATTTCACATCCACACCTCGGACTACGCGCGAGCGATCACGCTCACTCCAGAGAAGACCCTGAATGTACGACAGAACTGACTGAGCCTGCCACAAGCAAAACTACTCGCAGATGGCAACCTACGTGGGAGAAACAGCTTCCATGGCGGGAAAGGAAAGTGAGCGATGACGGTAGTGTTATGGCGGTATGCAAGTGGTGTAGGGATGGAGGGAAAACCCTTTCGCAACTGGAAGTACAAATCTTCACTTTTACACGCCATGAAACTAAGAATCCAGAGCATACAATTCTTGTTTTAGGCATGCAAGATCAGCAAGAAGTCTACATTAGAGGCAGGTTTTCAGAAGCTTGCTGAGAAACAAGCTCAGAGGGCAGCAGAAGGAGATCTCTTGCTTGAAGTACAGTTACAGACAATGTACTGTGTTGTGAAAAACTGCCTACCACTAAATAATCTCTGCAAACTTCACTAGCCATCAGTTGCATCTGGAGCTGGAATATATTGATATATCTACAATTCAGGAGGATTTAGACAGAAAGCTACATACATCACCATTCCTTGCTTCAGTCATTGATGAATCTACTGAAGTTGCTATTTATAAAAAGCTGGTTATATACATCCGTTTGGTAGATACAGTTAGTGGTGTTCCCTCCCTCCATTTTGCTAGAGATATGGACATTGTTGACGGAAAGGCTGAAACCATAGTTCATTCCCTTCTACAATTTCTCAAGGAAAAGGGTGTCAGCATTGGAAAAATTACTTCTCTAGCTAGTGATAGGGCCAGCGTTACGGTTGCCATAAGAAATGGTGTGGGTGCTCGACTTCGTACTTCCTACTGTCCACACCTTGTGCAAATTCACTGTGTAGCTCATCGCCTTGCCCTAGTGGCTGCAAATGCTTTCAAGTCAGTGCCATATTTTGATGAATTCCAGCGTACTATCAAACATGTTTACTTCTTCTACAGTAGCTCTGCAGTCCGCTACAATTCTCTCATGGAGCTCCAGTGTGTACTGGATGATAACCCGAATCTACGAACTATCGCACTGAAAAAGCCCGCTAGCTTCCGATGGCTTTCACTGCACCAAGCTGTAAAAGCTGTTTTTTCTGTGTATCCTTGGAGTTGGATCAGGAAGCAGCTTCCAAAGGAGTTGCTGATGCAAAGGGCTTGTTACACAAAGTTCAGTCTGTGAAGTTTGTGCTTACTACTGCACTACTGTTGGAATCTGTAAGAAAGATTTTCCAGGAAGAAAATATTGATGTATGTACACTAGAGTGCACACTAGCAGTACTGGAACCTACAAGGCTGCGAATGGACCTGTACTTAAAAAGGTCTGTGAAGAAGTGGGTGATAAAACAACTTACAGGAACATTACCATACGTAATACTGAGAACTTGCGAACATCATTTGCAAAAGAAAAGGAGAACTACTTACATAAGCTAGAATCGAACCTTCACAAACGGTTTGATGCGGAGTCTCTATGTATTCTAGAACATTTAGATCTAATACTTAACCCAACTCGTTTGGATACTACAACTCGAGGATTACCAGTGTATGGGGAAGACTCACTAACACACGTACTCGACTTCTATATATGGAAAGAGTCAACAAGCTGAAGATGATACAGTTCCTAACTTAATTGACCCTGATCGCACAAAGAATGACTATTTACAATTCAAGCATTTTTTGAAATCACCTTCGAATAAATCACACGAACAAGTCCTCAGCAGCTTGTGCACACAGAGGCTTTCCCTGATTTGCTACATTAGCACAGATACTTAGTGTTAGTCTTGTAACATTAGTCTCTTGTGAGAGAGCCTTTTCGGCACAGAATCTAGTCAAGACCAAACACCGAGCAAGTCTATCGGAAGGTGTATTAGAGAAACTCATTCGGGTAAGACTGGAGGGTCCACAAATAGAGGAATTTGATGTTAGACAGGCAGCCTTAAATTTCTGCACAGCAAAGCAAAGAAGGAAATAACTACGTCATCATTCTGTCTTTGTATATACTCTTTCATGCTTTATTTCATTTTGACTGTTGTACTGATACATTTTTATCTTGACCCTTGAGACACTTCAGAGACCCCCAGATTTCCATATTAGACCCCCCACTAAGACCCTCAAGAAAATTTTGTTATTGAGCCCTGTATGAGGGACTGTAGCTGAACTTTTCGTCGCGGCCTTCCTGCCTCTCCACTCACACACTGTTGCTGAGATGCATGCTAGCTTGTCTGGGGGGAGGCTCAGCTCCATGCGGGTGGTATCTATCTGGATGGCCAGCAATGTTAACTGGCAGCTTGGCCCTTCTGTTTTGTGGGAAGAGACTGGTAATCCCAGCTCCTGACATGTATCCAGGGTGAATTGCAGTGCCTGGGCGCAGGCTGACGTGTCTGGCGGCCCAACCAGCAGAAAGTCATCCAGATAGTGAAGCTGGTGGGTAACCCCCCTCGCTTGTAAGATCCATGCTAGACAATCGGACACAGCGAAAAAAATGTTGGGGGCGGATCTAAGACCAAAGGGGACAACAAACACATCCTCACCCCAGCGGACACCCAGCAGGCAGTGGTCGACCGGATGGACAGGTACCATGAGCTCGTTCCAAGGCTGTGGGGTTGACAGAGCTGCCTGCTGCCGACGAAACCACTTGTCATATTCAAACCAGCCAGTCCTGCCACGACACTGGGCCTCCTGGATGACCAGTCTCGCATATGCCAACATGTCCCTGGTCTCCTTGTCGCCGGTGCGGACTGCAATGTACATCAGGAAGCAAAAGGCCCATGACAATGGTGACTCGATTTCTCGCAGGTGATGGGGGCGGGCTGCTAGAGCAGTCTGTGCTGGTAGCTCTTCCAGCTGGCTTTGTAGGGCCATGTTGTCCGAGAGCAGCTCCTTCATGGCAACATATTGCCGCGACCTGATATTTGTGCCAGCTTAGCACTGATTGGTGGAAGGGCCGATGAGAGGACAACAGCACCCTCCCCTGTGGGCTTTGGGATGGGAAGTAGTGCAGCAAGGGCTGGGGAGGTTAAGTTTGCAGAGGTGGCCATCGTGGTGGAGGTGGACGCCACCGTGGTGCTTGGTGCAAACACTGGCAGCCCTGTTAGGGATGCAGCCGGTGGAAAATCATTCTTCCAGGTTGGCATATAACATCTCCGCTCACCAGAAGAAGCATCTCCAGAGCTGCAGGTTCCCAGTTTGGCTTCCTTTGCCGCTGGAGTCAATGACTGTCTACAAGCTACAATTCAGGGAATCCAGAGATTTAAGAATTCACCTGGGCCAAGGCTTCTTAAATATTTGAGTGAGTAGCTTAATGCAATGATCAACGCATTACTGACAGTTCTGCACAACATGATAAGTTCAATAAAACCAAAGATACATTCATTGACAAAAGAAAATCTAAATTCACGTTTTCCTGACAATAATTCGCTCAGTTCTTTTGCCATATTTGATCCACAGAGGTTACCTTCAGAAGTCGATTTAGCTACGTATGGTGACACTGAGCTAGATAAACTGTGTTCTGAAGGTAGCCGAGAGTGGTGTTGAGATACAGCCAGTGATTGACATACACCAGACAAAGGATGAATGGGTTGTATTTAAGCAGTTCATGAGCCAGAATTGTCGATCATGCTCACTGCAAACTCTCTCCAGAGGGTGTATCAATCAGAGGCCACAATGTGTCAATACCCAAGTTGATCACACTAGCCAGTGTCAACAGTTGATTGTGAGCGAGGATTCAGTAAACATAACCTAATCAAAACCCGCATTCGAGCAAGGCTTCAGAAAAAACGTGAATGAAAATCTCCATTGACACTCCAGATAGCCCTTATGGATGACTAACTTTTCCAGGGCATTTATTGTATGGTGTTCTATGAAAGACCGTTAAACTTGGCTACTATATTTTAAAGGATCTAGTAAAAGTGGCTAGTAAATATTTAACCCTTGAGGAACCCCTGACTGTGCAGGGTGTGTGGAGGGTTCTTTAAACAGAAACACAAGAAGTATAGCTGCAGGGACCACCAGTGATGGCTTTTGGTATAGATCCTTGCACCAGCTCCACGACTGCCATTCCCTCGCACTTCTGACAGACTTGCCTCACACAAGACCGGGGGGCGACCCACAAAGAAATACACAAACCGGTCGACCAAAGGGCACATCCATCAACCAGCTAGTGGACCACATTGATACAATTGCAACCCACTTGCCTCCACCAGTACTTAGCCTAATGGAGCTGGAGAAAGACATGGGAAGTGAAGTGGCATGTCAGCATTGTAATAAAATGTTGGACAATCCCATTGAACTTCCGTGCACTCACCACACCTGTGCTACATGTGTAAGAGACAATCTTCTGTCGTCAAAGGTCCTTGTCTGCCCTTGTCCTATAGTATCTACGACCTCAACATGATCAGCACAGAGAAGCTCAGTGAGCTAGGTAGCACAATGGTGATATATCCTTCGTCGTAGAGAAGGGCAGCAGATACCACATCGAATGCAAGTGGGCTGAACAAACGCCTCCTCCACCAACGTTACACGTAGAATGCTTAGCCCAGCTGTCAGAAGTGCTCAGAGTATATAATGAATATTCATGAACCACGTGGCCGTTTACGTAATGAAAAATTGTAGATACAATTCAGTGGCCACAAAATGTATTACAGAAACACGCGTGAGGTAGAGCATTAGTCTAGAGAACACAGTGTTGTGGGTTCGTACCTTACCAGCCATAGGTTTGCACTTCCCTTGTGCTTACACCCTGTGATTCACTCGGGTTGGCTTGTTACCATTCATACACGTTTATACACATGACCAGTGTCACAACGATACAAAGAAGTTCTAACTTTGGGAAGGAGATCCTCCAGCATTGCAGACAGCTGGTCAGAAGACAGCAACTCCCCTTGGAGAAGTGCCTGCACACAAGTCATGGAAGCAGTCCTAATGGCTGCAGCTGTCCTGGAAGAGATGAAAAACACAATGCAAGAAACCTATGATTACATAACTCAACCTTTTTACAAATTTACATAAACTAGAAGTAATGTGGAGCAAGCCAACTTTTTAACACAGAAGTCATGCAGCCGAGGTTGAGACAGATCTTTTAGAGAAACTCGGCCATTATGTTGGTTAGAGAGTCTCGCAGTTCTGGCTGAGCCATCCAAGAGGTGGACTGGCCGTCGAAGCTGAATAACCGGGAGAAGTGTGCATAATCGGCATATTGAGCACCTCTGGAGGGACATTTTTATTGGATGTATTTATGATCTCTTCTATCAAATGGAGGAGGAAGGAATGCTTGACCATTCAAACAAAATCGATTTGTTTACACCTCGTCACATTTTCGTGCCTCAAATTAATCAACACCTTGACATATTTCGTGAGTTCTATATCCACCATCACCTGGGGTCAAACCTGCTTTATGTTGCCAGGAGCCCCTTCGTCGTAGCGGACACCACATCGAATGCAAGTGGGCTGAACAAACGCTTCCTCCACCGACGTTACACGTGCGTAGTGCTGGAAATCAAAGTCCTCTTAAACTCTGTACCACGGGAATGACCCTTCTACAGTTAAAGGGATCATGGAGGAGCCTTTGGTAAACTTTCAGATGAAATTATTTGGCTTTGCTAAATATTGTGTAAGTTTGATTAGTGTAACATCCAATGCATATCCATACATGGTGTACATAGAGGTTACACTACACCCACGAGACGGTTTAGTGGACATACACTACTCGTGCTGCGCACTCGTAGTGTATGTCCACTAAACCGTCGAGTGGGCGTAGTGTAACCGGTTTGTACAACAGGAATGCGCGGGTAAAATCGGTTTGCACAGTTGACCGCAAGCATGGCGGACGGGCTCGCGGACGGGCTCTTCGACCTTCTTACGCAGTCTATCTTCGATCCTGGTGCGAACGATCTCCCCGAAGTCGACCAACTATTTTCTCAGGTTCCGCTGCCTGGCGATTTTTAGTTCTCAGCGCTGTTCGTGGACATCGTGAGCGAAGCGCCTGGTCCGAGCGGGGCGGATACTCCGGGCTCAGTTACTCAGTCTGTGGAGGCATCTGGCGGCCAACGTTTCGGTCCAACGGTAACAGAAAGTGATATTTAAAATCTCCAGAAGGCAGCCGTTGCTGATAACACGAAGAAAAATACTAATTGGGCTATGAACGTTTGGACGGAGTGGGTCAGCTACCGAAAGGCGAAAAATCCACAGGATTTTCCATCTTATTTGCTTACCATGCAACCTGAAGAGTTAAACAAATGGTTGAGCTGCTTTGTGTTAGAGGCTCGTCGCAAAGACGGTAATGTTTATCCCCCTAATAGCTTGCATCAACTCTGTTGTGGGGTTCTGTGACACATTAGAGAGTTTAACCTTTCAATAAAGATCCCAAGTTCACCTCTTTTCAGAAAACTCTTGATGCTGAAATGAAGAGGTTGAAAAAGCTCTCGGGTGGTAGGAAAGGGCCGAAGAGAGATGAGCCTATTTTAGATGCTGAAGAAGATATGTTATGGGAAAAGGGCTTGCTGGGTAGCCACTCCCCTCAAGTTTTGGTGGATACTACGCTGTATATGGCGGGGCTATATTTGGCATTGAGGAGTGGGGACGAGCATCGGAGGTTGTGTTTCAGCGATGTTGAATTAGTCGAGAAACCTGGAAATGTGCCTCACCTTGTTTACACCGAGAATGTATCGAAGAATAACCCTGGGGGACTAGGACACAGGAAGGTTGACGCTAAGCGTGTCTGTCATTATGCTAATACCGGGTGGCCCAAACGCTGTTTTGTTGAATTGTACAAGCAATATCGTTTGCATCGCCCTCGAGATATCAAGATTGATGCTTTTTATCTCGCTCCTATTCCTAACCCAAATGGAGTAGTATGGTATAAAAAGCAAGCTATTGGTGTTAATTCCCTTTCTAACACTATTAAACGGCTGTGCATTAAAGGTGGGGTTGATGGGTATAAAGCCAACCATTCTCTTGGAGTTATCAGTGCAACCCGGATTTTTCAGAGTGGAACTGAGGAGCAATTAATCATGGAAAGAACAGGACATCGGTCAACCGATGGGGTGCGAATCTATAAGCGTTCATCAGCAGAGCAACAGGCTGTGGTTTCAAGTGTATTGAACAGAGAGAAGAGTGCTGTATTGCTTTCTGCACTTCTACTGAAAGCCTGGAGAAAGAAAATAAGCCTCCTACAAAAGTCATCAAAAGCGAGCCTACTTCTGCTCCACCTCATGCTCTCCCCAATGTATCATTTTCTGGTTGTAGCGGAGTTACATCAATTATCACTTTGGTTCTATGTAATGTGTTTATACTGGTGTGCCTCACTGGTAGACCCTCTCTGTACATTTTGCTGATTCTTATAAGTATATTTGCCATGGAGTATGGTGTGCCATACACCCCACATGTGAGTGTATGGCTGAGTCAGCACACCATACATCATGGCACGCATACTAATAAGTTGTCTTCGTGCACATACACTACGTGCGGTGCCTTTCATTTATAGGGCTTCTGTGGTACAACCTTTACGAACGTGTGTTCCCTGCCTGTTAGTCTTCATACCCAGCAGCTCAATCCTCAAAGAATGAGCGTCCTGGACCTATATAGAGGCATCAGTATCCGAACTACTCCGCTGGGGTCCATACAAGGCCCTGCCCTGTAGATCATGGATCTACGTGATGTTAATTGGCCATTCTTCAAGATCTACCACCAAAAAGTAGTTACCAGGCCCCTTTCCATGTGTGGGGTCTGAGCACGAGACTATACCTGTGAATGCTGGAACCATTATTAACCCTTGGCGCGCATGCGCAGCGAGGGTTACAGTAGTTGTGTCTGTCTGTCTGTCCTTCTGTGTGTCTGTTACTCAACATCTTACTTCTCCAATGTTTTTTCGTCTCACACTATTCTACTTACTTAACGGGCAATGAAGGTCAGAAATTTTGTGGCGATTTTCCTGAAACGACTGCGTTCGAGAGATATGCCGTGAAAACAAGCGAAAAAGCCAACTGCCTAATCTCACTGGGTTTACCGCGACCTGATCTGCTCGCTCTGTGTACCTTGGGCGCTCAAGAAGTCACAACGAATGGCATGTATTGACTCCCGCATGCTATCTACTATTGTAGCTAGCCCGTGTCATACTCTCCGCGAGCTACTAGCTGGAGACCACGACTCCACGAGTAACACATACAAATAGCCCAGCCCATCAATTAGCTAGTATCGCGCATGCGCAGTTCGCCGAGGGTTTGCACTTCAGTGCTTTTCATTAAAATTGCAGTGACCCCAGCAATGTATACGTAGGCAAAAAACCCTACCACCAAAGTTTTGTTTCTCTTCAACATATTTCTTTATAAGGAATTGTATGGGCCTGCTGACACTCAAGATGACTGTGAAGGAACATCTATACCTAACACACTAAATCCACTCTCTACGCCACAGAATGAAGCACTTAGGATTTAGTCTGACAGCTTGTTACGGCTTGCATTTCCTACTCTTGTTTCCATGTCGAGTGTGGGATTTGTCCAAGCCCACATCTGTTTGTATCAAATGTTGGAAGAGAACTCTTTACAGTAATGTATTTTCGATTTGGTTAATTGTTTTGTTGTGTAATGTGTAACCCATCATTTCTTGTCACTATGTTTTGTGGAAAGGCCTACTATTTGCGCACTAGCCACATCTTTGTTCTATTGTTCCTTTTGTATCTGCTGTCGGTTCTTTATCTCTATATCCACTCTGCTGCTTTGTCCTTTGTCTTGTATCAATGCGTTTTTGTTCACATGGTAGGCGCCCGCTCTGTGTCATCCCTTTAAATCCATCATGCACTCATATTTTGTTGGTTATCGTTATACACTCCTTGGTTGTATAATAATATTTCTTCAACTAGTAACTCCTACTGTACTCTGCATGAGGCACTATATCGAGCTCGTTTTCAACATAAGGCGCATGCGCAAGGCGGAAGTAAACGTGTTGATGGCTTGCGTGCAGCAGGAGGATCCCCTGACAGTGACGACAAGGAGAATTTACTGGTACAAGCAATGCCTTTGTTGGAGTATATTGCCTCTGGTGGTGTAAACGAAACAGGATCTCCCACGGAGCGGACAAGGTAGGCCTGCTCACCAATGCGCAATCTGTTAGGGGTCGTTGGTTGATTTCTTTTTTCTATTACGGTTCTAGCTCATATGCACTGTATGAAATCTAACAGAGCAACACAAAATTTCATTAGAGAAAAATGTATAGGTCCAGCCAAAGACAGTTGTAAATTTTAGATACACACCCGACTTGTCGTGTATCTCATGGAGTTATGTTGTATTTTCCGGCAAACAAATTTCAGAAATGGGTAGGTGCACATATTTCATTAACCCTCGGCGCACTTGCACAGCGAGGGTTACAGTACTTCCCATTGTGAAACAATGCGCGCAAACTCAGGCATAGCCTCATTATTTCACAGTGTTTTACTGCGCATCGCATTGTTACGCACTATTACCCATGGTGTGGGCGTGTCATTATGCGGTTAAGCGTAAACAAGCGCGGTTGCATCCCCAGGCATTTACACTTTAGAGTGCTGTTCCGCAAAAACGTGGGTGTGTCATTGCACGGTTATATGCAAGCATTTGCTGAAATGTATGGGATACATGGGAGATTGCGGGTGGAGCATGTGGACGATTGCGGGTGAAGCACGTTATTGCGCGTTACTACGTGAGGAGCCTCAGCCTGCGCGACTTTCCATTTTAGTGCGTAATATTCCTCCGCTGTCATGATCCGTGCGTGCTGTTACTTCGTTTTTTTACACGGGTTGGTCTGTGTGTGTCTGTTGGCAGCTGTTCTGGAACTACAGTGGCCAATTAGCGATACCAGAGGCTTCACATGACTGTGTTCAAAAGATATGCCGTAAATATGCTCATCCGTCGTCGTCCACGGCCTTATCATCGGCTCCGCTCCCCTCGGATTCTGGTAAGCCGGCTTTTCTTTCCCTGTAGCTCTTGTCCGGCGACCCTCGGCCCACCGGGGCCAGAGGTTCCAGGACTGCTAGGTACCCACGACCCGCCGGGGCCCTGGGTGCCACAGACCGCACGTGGCGCGGAGCACCGGAATGCGCGCGTTTACGCCTACCTGTTCCCGGGCGGGGACCTGCCCACCAGCCACTGGGCACCTGCGGACCGCCCATGAGACGGGGCACTGGGATGCCCCCGTCTACGTTTGCTTGTTCCCTGGCTGGGAGCTACCCACCGGCCGCCAGGCACCCACGGCCCGCCGGGGTCTGGGGTGCCACGGACTGCCCGTGATGCGGGACAACAGGACGCCCCAGCTTACGTCTGCCTGTTCCCCGGCGGGGAGCTACCCACCGGCCGCTAGGCACCCACGGCCCGCCGGGGCCCGGAGTGCAATGGACTGCCCGTTCCGCGGGGCACTGTAGTGCCCCCGTCGACGTCTGCCTGACCCCCGGCGGGGGGCTACCCACCGGCCGCTAGGCACCCACGGCCCGCCGGGGCCTGGGGTGCCACGGATCGCCCGTGCTCCGGGCCAACAGGATGCCCCCCACCTACGTCTGCTTGTTCCCGGCGGGGAGCTAACCACCGGCCGCTAGGCACCCACGGCCCGCCGGGGCCCGGGGCGACACGGACCGCTTGTGACGCCGGCCACCGGGATGCCCCCGTCTGTTCCCCGGCGGGGGGCTACCCAGGCCGCTTGGCACTCAAGGCTTGCCGGGGCCCGGGGTACCACGGACCGCCCTTGATGCGGGGCACCGGGATGCCCCCGCATGCGTCTGCCTGTTCCCCGGCGGGGGGCTACCCACAGGCTGCTAGGCGCCCACGGCCCGCCGGGGCCCGGGTGCCACGGACCACCCGTGACGCGGGGCACCGGGATGCCCCCGTCGACGTCTGCCTGTTTTCTGGCTGGGAGCTACCCACCGGCCGCTAGGCACCCACGGCCCGCCGGGGCCACGGATCGCCCGTGCTGCGGGGCAACAGGATGCCCCCCACCTACGTCTGCCTGTTCCGCGGGAGCTAACCACCGGCCGCTAGGCACCCACGGCCCGCCGGGGCCCGGGGCGACACGGACCGCTTGTGACGCCGGCCACCGGGATGCCCCCGTCTGTTCCCCGGCGGGGGGCTACCCAGGCCGCTTGGCACTCAAGGCTTGCCAGGGCCCGGGGTACCACGGAACTGCCCTTGATGCGGGGCACCGGGATGCCCCCGCATGCGTCTGCCTGTTCCCCGGCGGGGGGCTACCCACAGGCTGCTAGGCACCCACGGCCCGCCGGGGCCCGGGGTGCCACGGACCGCCCGTGACGCGGGGCACCGGGATGCCCCTGTCGACGTCTGCCTGTTCCCTGGCGGGGAACGGCCCACCGGCCGCTCACCGGTGGGTGGCGGGCGTCGCGACCAAGGGTTGTGGTGCGCTTTGACGTTTTCCCCCCTTATGCTTTCCCGTAGGATCTCTCCCGACGTTTTCGATGGCTTCTGCCGGCGGCGGGGCTACCTCGGGCACCACCTGGTCGTGGCCGTTTGTTTCGTCGGGGGGTGGGGCCCCGGCCCCGGCGATACCGTGGCCAGCAGCCGTCACATCTGGCATGCCCCACCCCCATCTGCAGACCTCCCGATTATCGCGGGCTTCAGCTCGGTCCCCCCGAAGTTGGTAAAAAGGATCGTGGAGAAGGAATACGTCGATATATGGGAGCTTCTCCCCGAATCGTGGCAAATCGAGACGGAGGGCTCCTACTGCCATGCCAAGCGCCCGCGGCGCAACCTGGTCACGGACATAAACGTCTGACCCGAGTGCTTCACTACCATGGCGGCAATATTAGCCACCGCATACCCTGTTAAGGCGCCGCACTTCTGAGAACGATCACAAAGGCGAGCAGGACTTTCGAGACCTCAGCCTGGGCTCGTACGCATGGCCTTCCGCTGCCAAGCAGCCAACGCGGCCCTCGACTGGGGGAATCGTCGACGCAGCCCTGTACAATGAGGCGTTTGCGGGGCGGGGCGAAACAGATCCCTGCTGTAAATACTGCACCCATGTCAACTGAATGCACGCACGCGCGCGCTGACACGGGAGCGTTGCACGAGAACGCTCCACGGGACCCGCTCGAGCAGCCGACCCGCACGTCGACAAGAGATGTGCCGATTTCAACTACCCCGGGGGCTCCCGATGCAAGTACCCGTGTGCAAGTACACACACCTGTGCGCTAACTGCAGGCGCCCGCACCCACGCGGAGTGCGGTGATGGTCTGCGCCAGACGCCTCGCCCTGAGCAATTCGTGGCGCCGCGCGCACCCAGCGGCGGCACGCGAGGCCCGCCTCTCCTCCACGGCTAATTAAGTAGCTGTGCCTGAGAGTTTGAACGGATCGTAGCGTAGGTAGCTAAGCTGGCTCGCCTGGCCGGCACGCCTCCCCACGTGTTTTTGTTGTCCTGTGTTTCTATTGGTTTTTGAGGTGTTGTGTACCCTTATGATCGCCTTCGTTGCTCTCGCAGGTGCGTACCCTATATAAGGGACCTCCTCACACTGGATGCTGCCGCGTCGCCGAGCTACGTGCAGCCCGCCCGAGCTGCGGAGATTCACATCGGGTCCCCCCTCCGGACCCTCCGTGCTCCGTCCTGCTACCCTCTTGCTGCCTGGCCCTCGCAGGCACCCCCGACCAAGCCTTCGCCCGCTACGATGCTTGAATGGACTTGATGCACGGTCGTTTTCGTCGTATCGGTTTCGACCACTTCGAGCGACACTGACGCCGTCTACCGAAACATGCCTCGGCAGGCACACTCAGCGTGATTACTGACTAATCGCGGCGAGCTCGCGGGGGCCGGATGCTCGCCCGTTCCTACGGATCAATTCCCTGTGTGCACATCAGCGGATGGGGGTGGTCCCGAAGGGTCACGTCCCCGGAAATGGCGGCTCCTAACGGACCTCCCCATCCGAGGGGTCGAGCGTCAATGACGGCAATCGGCGGACCTGTGCATCGTTTGAAGTATACCTCTGTCGAGGCGAGTCGCTTCTCTGCCGCCCGGAGACTCGCCAGGGTACGCTCCTGGCGAAGCTTGACATAAAGTCGGCCTATCGCCTGGTGCCGTGTGCACGCATCAGATCGCTCTCTCTCGGGACCTGTGGGACGAGCCTACTACATAGACGGGCGCTCCCCGTTGGGCCTGCGATCGGCGCAAATATTCACAGCGGTGGCGAACACGCGAGCATTGGGTGATGGTCCTAGGGGTCTCGGCAGTTTGACCCTTACCTGGACGATTATATTACCATGGCCCCGCGGGCTCAAACGAATGTGAAGCGAACCTGACCGAATTATTGCGCTTTGCGACGAACTGGG
>CASHTH010001484.1:0-21742 GCA_030341885.1 Geodia barretti | reverse complement strand
TCATGAGATTTTAATTCTCGCACTGCATGGATGTGAGTTTTTCTCCTGAAATTTCACCTTTCAGCACAGCTGGTTTCCTAACGTTTCGAATGCAGTGTGTGGTGTGAGTGCTGCTATTGAGACTAACTTCTAACAGATTTTTTTTAGTGGCTGTTGATACAAAGACGTGTTCCAGAGATTTTTCTAAAACATTCTGTACGAAGTGTGGTGTGTGTGTGAAACTGAAGATTGAAGGTGATTATATAGTGGATGTGTGAATCATGTTCTCTTTCTCTTGGGGTCCGGTGCTCTGCTGTCTCCACTGAATTGACCGGCTCTCTTTAACCCTCCTCCTCCCCCTCCCTCCTTCCCCTCCCCCACCTTCTCCCCACCCTCACTCTTGTCACCACTCACTGTGTACAAGACAAAACAAAACCAAGTGTCACATTAAGATGGTTCCCATGTAGTGTCTTAACATAGTGAAAAATGTATTGTGCCTTCCATAAAGAAGTAAAAAATAATTATATATACTCACCAATTGCTGGTTGTCCCCCTTCCTGAAATACGGAGAAATGCATGTGGATAAGAGTGTCTTGTAAGAGGTAAACGACACCTTTCCAATGAAGGCCTTGGGAGGGAATTTCTTGATGAGTTCGTTGAGTAGGAAATCGACTTTCTTCCTTGCGCCTCTCGCGGTTCATCTTCTAATCCTGTCCTCTTCCTTTCTCGATCTAGTGGTGTCCATGTGTGCGTGTGTCCATGTCCGTGCGTGTGTTCAACATAACAGTGAGAAGGGAGCGAAAGAGTTTAGCTGACCTGCTTTCTTGTCATCCGGGAACTCCCAGTAGTAACCCTTGCTGGGGTCATATCTGGCATATGACACAGCTGCAATAATACACAATATCCATAGTAAAGTGAAGAGTGAAACAAGGGAGACCAACGGTACCTTCTGCAAATGCTTCTTTCACAAGGCTGAGAGCTGAGAGCTGCGGGTGAAATTATACCACAAATGAGTTAGCTCTCGGTAAAGACGAGGAAAATAAAGACGAAGGGAGGGAGAGAAGCTAACCAATCTGCAGTTGATAAGGGTCATTATGTCGGGACACTGGTAAACCACACCCATCAGAATGTAGTAGTCTGCAAGTGGAGTTACTGAAAGGGGGAGTATATAGGGGGAGTATATAAGGTGACAGACAATATGATGTTGTCGTGTAAACCTTTCTCTGGTGTGAGGCGATGGACCTTTCTGATGATATAGAGCACAGGATCCTGGACGTGGAGCAGGAGATACTCAATACCCGTCATATTACTGGGAGAAGGACGAGCAAGTAAAGCAGTATAACTAGACAGAGAGTGAGACGGGCTCACACGAGCTGGGCGGGGTCGGAGCGCTGCATTCGCACTATCTCGTTGTTGCAAGTGCGGTCGTAGAACGGGTTGGAGCGCTGCGAGAAGTAGTCCATGACGTTGTTGCGGTCCAGGGCCGGGATCCAGACGCTGTCGTGCCACGACAGAGACAGCATTTGCTGCGGATCCTGCTCCGTTTTCCCCGATGAAGCGCCGTTCATCCTTACACTCTAAATAGTGCCCACTCAAAAGTGCTGAATCGACAAGACGATGGCGGGTATTTGGCGGGAAACTTGAAGCGTGTTGTCAGGCCCTTGGGCAGTTAGACACCGACCCGGTCGACCGACAAAAATCCACGAAGCCCTGAAACGGGAGAAGCAACGCGAGGGAGGAAGTGCGAGGGAGTATGGGGATCCAGGGACTGCTGCCGTTCCTGAAGGAGATTCAGCGTGACGTCCACGTGTCGTCGTTTCGCGGGCGGAGGGTGGCAGTGGACGCTTATTGCTGGCTGCACAGAGGAGCCTACTCGTGTGCCTTACAGCTCGTCATGAAGACCGAGAAATTGGAGTCCCTGTGAGGCCCTAATTAGGGGGTGGGGACCTTCTCTAACTCATGTTATGATATCTCCAACAGACCATTCATCAAGTACTGTATGAAGAGGTTAACATGTTGCTGAACTATGACATCACACCAGTGATGATATTTGACGGTGGCTACCTTCCACTCAAGGGGAAAACAGAGAATGAACGCAGAGAGTGAGGCGTAACATGGGGTACAGATACTGTATGTGTGTGTCCATTTATTGGTGTGGTGTCCTTATCTCAGGGGGGTCACATTGTATGCAAGAAACTGCTCTTTGGTAAAGAAAAGGTGTCCTTATTAGAGAGATGTACTACATTAGACAGTGAAGCGATGCTGTAATCTGGTGGTTGCAGGAGGAGACGAGTGAACCGCGACAAGGGAAAGGCTCTGCTGAGAGAGGGGAAGAGATCGGAGGCCATCGACTGCTTCCAGAAGAGTGTGGACGTCTCTCCGGAAATGGCCCTCGCCCTCATCAAGGTAGGGGAGAGAGGGAGAAGATTTTATGGACCCAATGTCTTGAGGTACTGTAGAGTAGTTCAAACTTAGAGAGCAAACTCTTTAGCTACAACTGTAGCTGTAAGTGGAACCTTCACAGAGAAACTCTTGCAGGTATATAGCTCTACCATTATTTGCACAGTTTTCTGTGGCCCTGCTGTACAAGGTAGAGTATAGCTATGCTTGTCCATCTTTTCAGGAGTGTCGCAGTGCGGGAGTGGAGTGTATAGTGGCACCGTACGAGGCTGACTCCCAGCTGGCCTACCTCAGTAAGGAGGAGATTGTCGACCTTGTCATCACTGAAGATTCTGACCTCCTTGTCTTTGGCTGCCGAAAGGTATACACATTATTATATGTACAGTTACCAAGACGAGGGGGCAAGGAGGGAGCGAAGGAAAAGTGTGTGTTGAGTTAAAATCCTAAAACCCAAATAGGACACTTCCTTCCTCCTATATACCTTGTGTGTGTTTTTTGTGAGTGTTATGAGACCATCACTGGTTTTACCAGGTGATGTTCAAACTTGACGACTCTGGAAATGGGAAACTGATTGAAACTCAGCACCTGGGGAAGGCTAACCGTGGCCTAGTGGTGAGCATGCCTCCTTTCCTCCATCTCACTGCCTCCTTATCCTGTCCTGCTGTCCTCCTCCTCCTCCTCACTGTGGCAGGGGTTCACAATGGACTCATTTCGACACATGTGCATCCTGTCGGGCTGCGACTACCTTGCCTCGGTGCCCGGCATAGGGCTGGGCAAGGCCCTCAAGCTCATGCGACGGTTTAACAAGGATCCCTATCGAGTTAGTGTGTGCTGCAAATGCCTAGCTAATGTCAAAGAATTCAGAATGGTTCTGTACACTTCTCACAACCACAACCACCTTGCTAGCTATTTTCCGCAATCACTTTTGCCACTTGTCAAGATATTCCCAGCGGTTGTCTTTCCCCATCTTGTTTGCTAAAGACACAAGAAGCTGCCAAAACACTCTCTAATTTTGCACTCACATTCCAGCTGTATAGTACAGAAATTGTACCGGTTCCTATAGGTCATCAAGGCTCTACACTATGAGACGGGGAAAGTGCCACAGAGTTACGAGGCCAATTTCCGCAGGGCTGACCAGACCTTCCTCTACCAGATGGTGTTTGACCCTCGAACCCAGGAACAGGTCAGACTCCACCCCCTCCCCAGCGACGTGGACACCTCCGATTTTGAGTTTGCTGGAGTGTATCCTGCCTCCTTTGAAAAAATGTAAAAATTTCGCAAATGGAAAAAGTTGGTGAGTGTGGCACTCCGAAACTATTCCGAAAATCTTTTTTTGCCTTACTATTGTGTGAAAAGCCAGTCTTATACTGCGTTGTATTAGCAACTTGTATCTAAGAGGTCCTTGACTGCCTTGTGTTAGTGCCTCGTCTCCAAGGAAGGCAGTGGGAATGGCCAGAGGCAACATCAATCCTCTCAACTACGTCGTAATGGACACCTACTCACCCTCAAAGGCAAGAGACAGACAACTGCATTGACCTCCCGAGTGATTGACAAACACACTTTTCCGTCCAGCAGGTCCCTCCTCCTCCTGCCAAAAATACTGTCAGGTCGAGGTCGTGGGGTGGATCTGTGATGGGCGGAGATGGTGGGTGGAGCAAAGTCAAACCTCCCTCCTCCCTCACGTCCTCCGGGTCCATTTGGAAACACTTTAAACCTCCGAAGAAACCCAAGTCTAGACCTGGTATGTTAGCCGAAGTCAAGCGTAAATGTACACCACATTAAAACTTTGAGCTTTTCTTTGTATGTTACCTTTAGTGCTTTCTTCTCGCAAAAAAAACGAGAAATCAATTTTTTGCACTGTTCAGAGACGATAGAAGACGTGGATTCAGTCGAGGACTTGCAATCAACTTACCTGACAGCCACAATGGGAGCTAGTCAGCAGTCCCTCACCTCTGACAGCTCTACCACTACCACTGGTAGTACTGCTGCCGCTGTGGCTGAAGTGAATCCCAGAAAAGCTGGGGCACCCTTGTCTGCGTCTACTGCAGGAAATGACGAGAGAACAGAGAGTGAAGTTGGCAGGAAAAGCTTGCCTAAACATCCATCTACAAAATCAAGGTGTTGTAACTTGCACCTTGTTTTACTTCTCATGGATGATTTTGTCTCTCTCCCTGATCCAGGTTCTTCTCCACTGTTGCAAGTTGTGAGCCGTCTGTCTCATTATCTGCTGCAAATGATGAAACACCCTCCGATCGTGACGTGGCGAAGATATTGAGAGCCAAGCGACGCATCTCTCTCATTCCGCCCAAATCAAACCGTCTCCTCGGAGCCTTATCCTCTGACGCAGACGAGGGTAGCAGTCCTGGGGACAAGTCAGACGATGAGCTAATGGCCGAGCGCTGCCAGCTTAGGAGAAAGAGGCTGAATTCTTTAGACAACGAGCAGAGCGTGAGACCGAGTCTCCGGATGTTTACTTACGACACCCCGACCACAAAGAAGATAAGACGCAGCAGTGGAACTAGCCCAATATCAAGACTAGACCAAGAAAGTTCTCCGACATCAGCAGAGCCAGGGAGCCATGCCAGCAATGGGTGTGTCACTCCGTCCCCTGTGAAGAACCCTTTTGCTAAGATCAGGACAACTCCAAAGAAAAGCAGGCCTGTCCTTATCTCTGGAGATAGTGTGGGAGTGAACACAGCACCAGTAGAAAATTCCGCTAGTGACTCTCACGGGGAAGATTTGGAAGCCACACAGGAAGAAGATAATGAGAGTGGTGGAGAAATGTTGATGGAGTTCAGTTTACATGGCCATTCTTCTTCTGTTACCTCCGCTACCACGACAGCTGTTGGTACCTCACGGCCCCGCCCACCCCGACCTTTCATGACCTCCGAGGCCTACATCACTACCCGATCTCACTCCTCTCTCCTGAACCACGTCATCTCCCACTCTGAGCCTGCTGTGGGGCATGCCACCTGTTCATCTGGTCATCCCAACACACCAGGCATCAAACCTGTATGTTCATGAATGCTGCTATATTATAGTAGTGCTTGAGATGTGAAACTATTTTGTGCTTCCTTAGAGGGTGGTATTAGGTACTTCTAGGAGAAAGTTGAGCTTGACAAAATGTAAGTTTGACTCATTCTCCAGTGCAATATTAATGCTCTCTCTATTATTTTGCCGACAGCAAAGTCTAAATCTACTGGCTTCAAGGCACCCAGAAGGTCTGAGCCAGGCCAGACTAAACTCAGTCTACAGAGTCAGTTTGGTTACTGCAGCAGGTAAGCCTAGAGACCGACAAATTGTCTTTATCTGACGTGTATTTCTCTGGATGTGACTCACTGGGTGTGTTATGCTTTTCCCCAAGCCAACCCAAGATGAGCAGAGAGCAGTGATAATCTGGTATATACTCTGCATAACTTTTTTCCTTCTGACAAAACTACCTGCATTTCCTACAGTATATATTTTTTGACTAAGATTATTATATTATGCTGTTCATAGTATGGTTGCGATGAACTTTGGTATACAAAAAATATGTACGTTGTTGTATTAGCTAGGAAATGGCATATTCTGATGGGTAGAACCCTGCTAATACCAGTTCTTGAGTGATTCTCAGTAGGAGAGATAACAGCGACAGACCTAAAAAGCGAGTTTTAGACGCAGTTGTATATATGCAACTAAAAATGTTTACCTCCAGATACTGTAGAAAGTTTTGTTAGTGTAAAGAGACTTGCTTCAAAGGAGTGAATGAATCCAAACACAGACAGATAGAAGGATATGCAGTGCAGAATCTGGGAGAAAAGAGTGGGGGTTTCCTCTATTATCACTAATTATTTCACCAACTCACCATTACAGTGACGAGAGAGTTATGTGTGGTAAGATGAGGTTTTTCAAAGGCTAGCAGGAGTATTAGGTCAATGATTCCTGCACACATCAGTCCACTTGCTAGTAGCATGGATGCAGCAGCATGGAATACAATTTTTCGGTAGTAGAGAGGAAAATGGAGTTTGTTTCGAGGATACGGCGTTTTCCACCTTCCGAGAGATCTGAAGGCTCGTATTATGCGGTGCATCACTGTTGCATCTTCTGAGCACCTTGCAGTTCTGCAACATGACAAAGCTAGCGTCTCAGTAAATTATTCTAGCTGTCATCTCTGAATGCGAAAAGTGAAGTCCAGTCCATTATTGTGGATGCGCGTATACTTGTAACCAAGAAACAAGTTTGGCGGTAAAAAGTTTGCCCGGCTGGTCGGCGTGCGCGTACACAAATTAACCCGTTGTGCACGAAATTTTAGTGGAAAAGAGAAAGACGACGAGCCATGGCTGAGCCACAGCCTCAAAACAGTGCCCAGCTGCGCAAGAAGAGAAAGAAAAGTCGGTACGTGAAGCAGGGCTACCACAGGTCGGAGAGGGATGACTACAGGAGGGTGGCTGCGCGCGCATTTCTCCTGGGAATCACTCGAGACAGTCATCTCCGTGTGCTGGAGAGACAACAGTCTGACCGCGGACAAGCTCCGGCTGCCGATGAGGGACGAAACGCCAGCCCCCTCGCTATGGTCGTATCTCCAACCCGCAAAGGCAGCATTGTTCCGGCAGGCGATGCTCCTTCCCCTCCCTCCACCCCTGTCCTCGAGGCACGCTACTTCCCAACCTTCAAAATACCCACCACTGCTGACATGTCCCTCGACCCAAGCCAGCTACAGTTTCCACAGCAGCTGGGGGCCTCCAGGAGTCTGGACCAGGGTCTGGGGGAGTCACAATCTCACCACAGACTGGCCGCTGGCATAAGAACCTCTCGCTCATCCACCGACTACACAGACTCTGCGATGCCGTCCGGTGAAAATCATCCGTCGTGTCTCCTCGTCGCAGCAAAGTGGCCGACCACCGCAGAGGGAGCCATCTACCAAAACTTGCTTCCCAATTCTCAGTACTATGAGACTGGTCGTAGCTGGAGGTAATGTGTATAGCAAGACTCACTTTTCTCTCTAAAACCCGGATCATATTTCTCCTCCTACCCTCTCTCAGATTGGTGTGTACAGGTCACACACAGACTGTCGTTTCAGTTTCGTCTGTTCTTCCCTACTACAAGAAGAACATCAAGTCAAGGTCAGTGAATGCACACATACATACAACGTCCATGTTGAAATCTCAGAGAGTCTCTTTCTCTCGCTCATCAGGCACGAGACCCAGAGAGAGAGATTCAGAGCAAGAGGTAACAGCTTCTCTCTCCAGATGGACCTGGAAGGGGTGGAGCTTGGCACCACCACAGAGGTATATAGCCTGCTACACACACTCCCCCCTTTAACTGTACTAATACATACCTGCTGGATACCTAGGTACAAGTTAGCTAGAGTTTTAAGGTGGCATATCTTTTTGGCCAATTTTAGTTCTAGGAAACACATTCCTCTTTCCCCCTCCACACGACTCGTTGATGGCGTACAAAAACTGCAGGAAGTGTCGCTGGCTTTTCTTCTGAACTCCGTATGGATCTCACCAGATGTTCCCATCCTGACCTCTGACCTTGATGGCCCCGCCCTCCTCCGTAGAGGCAGCATCCGGAGGTCGGCAGAGGTGAACGTGGCCGAGGGGAAACGGAGCAGTACCCCCACCCCCCTCGCTCGTTACCTCGTCACCCCCGAGGTGATTGGGGGCGGGGACTCCGGTTCGGTGTTCCGAGGAGACCATCGCTCCCCACTGGCCGTCATCCTCAGCTACCATCCTCTCTTCTTGAACAATGACGAACTGTTTGCCAGCCCCATGACGACCACACTCACTCCACCTGGCTACCGGGCAAGTTAACAAAGTTTAAGTTTAGCTCATGCACACTGTGTCCACTGGTGAAACTCCTTCTGTACCATGTGCCTCTTTTACTTGTGTAAATTATTTTCAGGTTAGGCATTTCAGTTGTTTTATGGCAGAAATTTTTCCGATCGACTTACGCTTACTGATTCTAGGGTTCTAGCTCTAAAGGAACCTGTGTTAGTTGCTTGAAAAATTGCCGAAAATGTCCGATTTCTCCATTTTAGGTTTACTTGATCAACATTCTCTCTCAGGTATCGATCATAGAGTATGCGAGGAAGGCAGATATCAAGAAAGGGCTGAACGACAGGTTCAAAGAGATTTACCCCCACGTGGAGCTGTCTCTTACCAAACTGGACAAGTCAGTCACCAGTGTTCCTTGTCCACTGTCTGAGTCTGCTCCAGACTCTGGATTAACTTCTCTTCTCTTACAGGACCAAGAGAAAGTTGTATGAAGTGGCTACTGAGGTAAAGTAGGCTCAGATATGAACACATTTTCTCATTATGGACTCTTGTTTCTCAGCAACATCTTGACTTGGCTGCTGTGGCCTACGCTTATGTCTACTTTGAAAAGCTTGTGCTCATGGTATATATACACCATAAGGCATGTGTGTCACTGTCCACGTACACAGGGTAAGGTGAACAAGTCGGTGAGGAGACCAGTGGCCGGCGTCTGCCTACTGCTCGCAGCCAAGTTTGTTCTGGACCTCAAGAGGAAAGAAATCAGCGACCTCATTGAGGTCAGCTTGCTCTCTTCTTCATGTAACCTCTTACTTTACCTCTCGCCTCTCTCTGTATGCAGGAGATTGCAGACAATTTCAGGCTGTCTTCTCGCGAGCTGCTCCTGTACGAATTCCCAGTGTTGGCCGTCCTCCAGTTTTCTCTCCTCACTCCCAATCACCAGGCCAGATTCCACCATGAAAAACTGCTCCACGCGGCAACTTAACACACACCGTACATACCTTCCTCCCTTTGTTCGTTTTTCCAATCTGTCATTCTCACTTCCTCCCTGTCTCGTTCAATCGCTTGCCTCACTGAGAATGTCGCAAATGATACTGACCTATGGTAAACTAGCTAGTGTGGCATGGTTCCAGCGTTCTCTGCAAGGCCGACTCAATTTCCCCGAGCAGAATCTCAATCTTGACTGGGTCTGAGAAGATCTCTGGCTTGCTGTGCAGCGAAGAGTACTGCTTCATGTACTGCACCTCCTCCTTGCTCTGAAATGTAACAGAGTGGCTAGTAAATCCTCTATTGGCTGGTAACCAGGGATCTAGTAATCTGATGAGTTTGGGATCTAGTAATCTCTAGTAAATTTTGAATCTGGGCTCTAGTCTGTAGTAAATTTCTCGAACAACTAGTAATCTTTAGTAAACTCTTGCACACCAGTGTCATCAGCGAAGCTCCATCCCATTCTGGAGGAAAGGGAGTGTCATTCTCTAGCCACTGAGTCACTCTCTCTCCAACTTCCCCAACATCTAGTCTCCGTCCCTCTGGTCCAGGGGCCATGTTGAGCCAGGTGAACCTTCCACCCTTCCTGTGCCAGGTCAGCTGCTGCTGGGCCAGTGCCCTGGGAATGGGGGTATGTGGGCTCTGGAATTGGGGAATGGAGGTATGTGTGCTCTGGTATGGGGTATGTGTGCTCTGGAATGGGGGAATGGAGGTATGTGGTGTCTGGAATGGGGGAATGGATTTATGTGGTCTCCGGATATAGTATTGTATGGAATGTAAAGTTATTAAAAAACGGGCACGTGTGAATGGACATATCAGACCTTGTTCTGGCCTTGTAGGTGAAGAGAAATGACAAAAAAGACTCCTTTAACTGTTCTCGAGGAATCTGAGGCAAAAAATGAATCCAATTCAGCTCTGTGTTGCCCACACTGGCTGCTGACCTTGGGAGTGTACGGTTCTGTTCTATCATGGTCTGGGAAACCCCACGTGTCTCGAAGCCACTCCAGTGCCTGTCTGTACCCCAGACTGCGACCAGCTGGAGTGTCAGTCACCAGACCATGATGGTGGACCAGATTCATCACCTCCTGTGCACGTACATAGCATGGACTGAGGTGTTCAATTGATGTGTGGTGTGTGTGTGTGGGGTGGGGGTGATGGTTGCAAGGGTGGCTCACCTGGAAGAGACCCTGTTCCACAATGAGTTCACACCGAGAATCAATCCGCTGACACAGAAGAACACGAGGCATCGTCAGAAACAGACACTTGAAATGGAACGGCGAGGCTGAGGAGGAATAAATCATTTGACATCGGGGAAGCAGCTGGGGAGACAGACTGACAGTAGTCATCTGGCTCTTTCTTGAACGAAGTTGCAGTTCTGGAGGACGAGGAAGACAATGGAAGAGAGCATCACTACGCTCACAGAGGGCAGCAGTATATGTACCTGCCTGACTGGGTGCATATGTCCAGAGCTCTCTTCAGGCGATACCAGTCATTCATCTCCAGAGACTCTGCACACTGTGGGTCCAGTCCCCGCAGTCTCTGTAGACTACCACATCTCTCTTTCCTCTCTCTCCCTCCTTTCTCTCTCTCTCTCTCTCTCTCCTGTCTCACCTCTTCTCCCAGTCCTGTCCATCCTCCGCCACCATTGCCTCCACTCTCTCTATGGTCTCAGGTGTGGAAGCAGGGGCTCCACTGGGACCTTGCAACAGTGTCCTGACGTAGAGCCCCGTGCCTCCTACCACCAGTGGAACACGGCCTCTGGATAAGATACCCTGAAAACCATGGAGCGATAAGAGTCTATATACACTGTATGTAAGTGTATGCATAGTGAAATGAAGCCCAGTTTTATAGCTCTGTCTAGTTCCATGCAAGAGTGAGAGATTATCTCGTGAACAAACAAACTCCGTGAACCATTTGTGAGCTGGTAAGAAACCTGTATGACTGGAACTGCTAGATTGTAGTAGTCGAGAGCACTGAAAGATTGCGACACGTCCACAACATCCAGCAAGTGGTGAGGCACGTCAGGACACGAGGCCACATCGATCTTGGCCGACCCAACATTCATCTGACGATAAACCTATAAGAACCAGAGACAGTTTTCGTTGGGGAACTGTTTGGGAGGCGGACCTGGACTGAGTCCACCGAGACCACCTCTCCCTCGAGTCGACGAGCTAGCTCCAGTGAGAGATCAGTCTTACCTACTGCAGTCGTTCCTGCAATAACCACCACTTTCGTGTGTGCAAAAGAGGAGGGTATAAAGAGGAAATGTGCAAGCACACTTGGTGTTGTCAAAGTTACGTAGATACATGTCATATAAACCTGTGGGCTTCCTCTTGGTCATTATCTCTGCCATTCTTCCAAATCTCGAGCCCATTTGCGGATGACGTAATGGTTACGTCACGTTGTTGCGGGATCCCGTTCCCATGTCAGGAACACAATTCCGGGGTTTTCACACGTGTCTCTCTAGCTCTCGCTAGGGAAGAAAATGGCGGCGCGACTAGGAATTGGCGCAGATGGAGACAGAGCCAGAGCTCAGCGTAAGGCGCTCCTCGGCGAGGATGACGCCACTACAGTGTTCGAGACGAGCAAGGAGGTGACAGTTATCACCACGTTCGACCAGATGAGCCTAAAAGAGGACCTCTTGCGAGGCATCTATGCCTACGGTCGGTCAGCGGGCGGGGTCTTTGCTTGACCAACGAGGCGACTGTGTGTTTTTGTTTGTGCAGGTTTTGAGAGGCCGTCGGCCATTCAGCAGCGTTCCATCAAGCCTATTGCCGCTGGCAGAGACGTGATAGCCCAGTTAGTTGTGTTTTGTGGGAGAAGGGAGCCCGTTCTAACCTCTCTCTCTTCTCTGACCTACCACCTACCTAGGGCCCAGTCTGGGACAGGGAAGACGGCCACCTTTTCCATTGCAATGCTGCAGAAGGTTGACATTCAACTGAGAGAGACACAGGCTCTCGTCCTCTCGCCCACCAGGGAACTGGCTGTTCAGATTCAGAAGGTTTTCCATTTTCACACTCTCCGGCCCTTCCTCCGTCATTTTCCTCCCTTACTGCTACGTTTATTCCCTCGCTACTTTGTTCTAATTCCTTTTCTTCTCTATCCTGTACCCTCTTCTTGAACTTTCTCCTCTTTCTTTTCGTTCCTCCCTACAAATCCTCCCGCAGGTTGTACTGGCTCTGGGTGACTACATGAGTATCCAGTGCCACGCGTGTATCGGAGGCACAAACGTCGGCGAAGACATCAGGAAGCTGGACTACGGACAGCACATTGTGTCGGGGACACCCGGTCGAGTGTTCGACATGATCAAACGTCGCAACCTCCGTACTCGCAACATAAAGATGCTGGTTCTCGACGAGGCAGATGAAATGTTGAACAAAGGTCAGCAGCACACACCACCTGTAATACTGGAGAATGTGTTCATCTTACACTGTTGTACGTGTGTATGTATGCTGTGGTTGTTCATAGGTTTCAAGGAGCAGATTTACGATGTTTACCGATACCTTCCACCGGCCACTCAGGTATTCATGCCCCTACAACTGCAGTACATACCACCTTACATTCTCTCTCTCTCTCTCTCTCTCTCTCTCTCTCTCTCTCTCTTCTCCATCTCTTCGTGTGGCTGATTGAGGGCAGGTGGTGCTGGTGAGTGCGACACTGCCTCACGATATTCTGGAGATGACACACAAGTTCATGACTGAGCCGATCAGGATCCTCGTGAAACGGTGAGCTCCCCTTTATTCCCCACACACACACACCCACCCTCTCTCTCTCTCTCTCTCTCTGCAGTGATGAGCTGACTCTGGAGGGCATCAAGCAGTTCTTTGTGGCAGTGGAGAAGGAAGAGTGGAAGTTTGACACTCTCTGTGATCTCTACGACACACTCACAATCACTCAGGCTGTCATCTTCTGCAACACCAAGAGAAAGGTGGGGCGGACCACCTTCTACTCTAAAACTCAAATTTTATCCCCCGGCTCCATCATTTTACACCTTGCTCTCTATTTTTATCCCCTGGCTCTCTAAAATTTTATCCCCTGGCTTTCTGTCCTACTATGAAATTGTATGCATTGAGTAGGCATATATAGAACTCTGCTCATAATGCATGAGTATGTACCGTTGGAAAGTTAGCACTAGAGTCTGTCTAAGGTTCGTTTCTACTGGTGCATTCTCTCCCCCTGGTTCTCCAAACTTTCACCTCTCTCCCTCTGACCGCTGCCTGCCACCCGGTGTGCAGGTTGAATGGCTGACAGAGAAGATGAGAGAGGCTAATTTCACCGTTTCCTCCATGCACGGAGACATGCCTCAGAAAGAGAGAGACGCCATCATGAAGGAGTTCAGGGGAGGGGACAGGTGAGCCACGGCTGCTGGTTTTAGTTGTGAACTCCTTCCTTCCCCCTGCCTCTTGCCACCTTTCCCTCTCTCTCTCTCTCTCTTCTCTAGCCGTGTGCTGATCACAACAGACGTGTGGTCGCGCGGCATTGATGTGCAGCAAGTATCTCTAGTCATCAACTACGACCTCCCCAACAACCGTGAACTGTACATCCACAGGTCAGTGGGAACCGGGTTAAAACACCAGTATCAACGGGGTTAATTACCGGTGGGTGTGGTCTTCTCCAGAATCGGCCGGTCTGGACGTTATGGGAGGAAAGGCGTGGCCATAAATTTCGTGAAGAGTGACGACATTAGAATCCTGCGGGACATTGAGCAATACTACAGTACCCAGATCGATGAGATGCCAATGAACAGTAAGTCACTCCCTGTGTGTTTGCCATTTTAGTTAAGTTCGTGGGTTTTTTCCCTCTAAGAGTGATTATGTTACCGCACAAAAATTTATGCTATGTGTCCAGGTGCATAGATTAAATTGTTTAAGTCATGAAAAGTAACATTAGAATAATCGACAGAAGTATATACTATAATGTAAAACTGCTCGTATCTATAATTATACAGTTTGAAAAACCTTGCTCTTTCATTATCTTCTCATTTTTTGTTCTCGCAGTCAATGACCTGATATAAGAGCGCCATCAAACACTAACTGAAACTGCTACTAACTCTTGAACACAACTTCCCTATTCTGCATCTTTCTGTATATACTAGTATATATAATGCTTATTGCACCCAGTAACCTATATAGCTATAATAAATTAGTACTTTTTCGAATGCTTATTGCACTTTCTTCTGATTGTTACTGTGATGGCAATTGTTAAGAGAGAAATTTCATATATTTCGTATATATACTATAATACACAAGAAATGGAAGGAATGCATTGATCACGTAATAAACTCATTATGAAACTGAAAAATGTTGAGATGTAGTAAAATGTTGATTCCTGACACAATAAACAGTAGCTGTATAATAATATAATTGTACAGACATGTATAGCTATATAAACCAAGACATGGCGTATGATTGAAAGATGTAATTGGTGGGCGTGGCTTCGGCTTCTACCAGAGAGACTTACACATTGACAGTACAGAAGAGGGAGGAGGAAGACAAGCGGCAGAGACGACAGTAGTGAGACGAAAGCAGTGTGGCGGGCAGCAATTAGAATCCAGGCAAGAGAGGGATTCGAAAAGTGCTTCACATTACAGGATTAGAGGGAGAAATATGTTAGGGGGCGGGGCTAGACAAAGGTCTCCTCTTCATCTTGCAGCTGTTCCAAGTCGTGAGCGCGGAGAGTCCTGGTGCTGCTGTTGCTGTGCTCTGAGGAAGACCAGCTGGTTCCCAGCTGAGGGTCAATGCTTGCTGCTGCCGTCGCACACCCATTATTCCCTCCCCACACTGCCCCCACTCCGCGAGGGCGTGGAACGGCAGCGTGGGAATTGGACTGGGAATAGGGGGCATGTGTGTGGTTCTGGAGGATGGGGTTCATTGTGTGGGAGGTGTAGTGGCTGGCTCCGCCCATCGATTGCCCCGCCCCCATTGGGTACTGAAAGTGGGAGTGGTCAGACCCCCGTTGTAGCTGGTTGATTGGTCTCCGATGCCGTAGCGACCCCCGGGAGTTGATTTCTTGTTCGATGGCCACACGGTAGTACTCAAACTGTCTGACTATTTGCTCCGAGCCTTTCTTCAGCATTCTCTTGATCATGGTGTCCAGACCGTTGAGGTCTTCATATGAGTAGCGATTCCACTGCGGAACACACAGAGATGACGTAATGGTAATAACACGTGGTGCAGCCACAAGAAAACAACCATATTACATATCGCACCACCACCCACACTACACCTGTGCAATTACAATACAAACTCAACCACATATACTCTGAAAATCGGACACCAGCGTTGAGGTATAATATAATGGTGCGGAACACTATATGGCCCAACTCTCATCTTCAACAACACATCGTGTGTGTACTTATCTCAAGGCTGACAGTTGGGATCATGTGTAGGAGTAGCAATTTGGCAATGAGATCAAAACAGCCAGATCTGAATATTAGTTCCCCGTGATATCGGTGAAAATTTGCACTGTTAAGCTCTTATGATATTGTATTACAGTAAGATTGGCAATGGACGTGATTTGACTCTCTCACCGGAACATAGTCTTCCTCAGATCGATACGGAGCCCCTACGTACCCTTTCAGCCATGACGGTATCTCTGTAGAGAGAGAGAGAGAGAGAGAGAGAGTTCACACGCTAGTCGTGAAAATGATAGTCTTGGGGTATAATTATACATAACATGAGGTAAGATAAAACTCTCTGCAAGGAGTTTACTCTTTCACTGTGAGGGGATTAACGTTTACAACGGTGGCTGTATGCCAAATAGCACATTCTAAAGCTTTCAGTTGAGAAATAAACAAAAAGACATGGTGCAAGAAGACGGGCTCACCAGCTATCTGGTAGGGACTAGGAGGAACGTAGGTGACGGTGGAGAGCTGTTTGGAGTGCCAGACGGCGGCCATTGCGTTCTGAGTCTCCTGGTCCTTGAAGGACTTGGAGCGGCGAGGCAGGGATGCATTGGGATCCACCACCCTGTAGTTCTGGGTGTCCCTGTTAGCGGGAGGAGAGAGAGAGAGAGAATGGGAGAATTGAGATTCACACCAGCTCTATATTGTATGCATGATTATACTGACCCCTACACTGATAGTTGACAGACACTTTAAGTGAAATTCGCAACCTTTAGCTAACAGGGAAATTTTGAGGGAAAGGCATAACTTTTTCCTATAGTAGATGACTAATTGGATAATAGACTCAGGTCACCCACAGAGATCAGCACACAGCTGCTGACCTGTAAGAGTGGGAGCGAGGTGGCGGTTTTCTCTCTCTGGCTGAAGAGGTCCACTGCTCCGCTTCCTGCGAGTGTGGCACCCGATGGTAGGGGGGTGGGGGGCGAGAGTGGCACGGGTGCTGGTACATTGCGGTCTTGTTGTTGTGACTACACATGAAAACAAAAGATATCGTGACAGGCGATGTGGACAGCAAAAAACAAAACAGCCAGAGAAAGCAATGTACAGTACGAACTATGTCAGACCTAATGGTAGAGTGAGCACGAACAAGTGCATAGGAGCGACATTTAAACTGCTCTGTGTGACTGTAGATATGTACCAGTGCTTGATACTCTAGTAAAATTACGCCGTTCAACAATTACAGTGTATGTTGACTTACTTGACAAAGTAGGTTCCATATTGACTGGACTGAACAATCTCCCAGCCTGCCGGCAGGCCTGCAGCAACAACAGAGAACATTAACCCTCTATGCACTACACAACTTTAACCCTTCTGAAACCGAATTTTCACATCAACTTCTGGAAAATACACCAGAACAAGCTCCCTTAATACAACATTAACCCCCTGAAACTCTTGTGAGTTAACTGGAGCTATCATTTTAACCCTTCTGAAACCATATTTTCACATTAACTCCATGAAACGTCCACTGGTGTAATTTTAAGCCCTTTGATGCATCAACCCTCAAGATTTAAATACCACACGTTCATGACAGTATGGTTTGGATGGCGGGTTTTCCTAGACATGGGTCACAATAGATGAAACCTGGCAGGTAGGGGTGGTAGGGTGAGTGAGGGAACAACTGTTGCGTGTGTTGGGAGTAATTCAGCTGGTAATGTGCCACTTACTGGTTGATTCCTCTGCACTTGTGTCGTCAGGCAACTTCCAGTGAGTGGTCTGACTGTTGTGACTAGTGAGGAGGGAGGAGAGAGAGGAAAGAGAGGAGAGAGAGGAGAGAGAGGAGAGAGAGGAGAGAGAGGGAGAGAGGGAGAGAGGAGAGAGAGGGAGAGGAGAGAGGAGAGGGAGGAGAGGGAGGAGAGGGAGGAGAGGGAGGAGAGAGGACAGAGAGGAGAGAGAAACACAGAAAAAACAGAGATATTATAACCAAATTATGCACTAAAGGCCAATGTACACTCATTGGATGAGAATGCAAATTCAATATGTGGGTGTGATGGGTCCATGCTACAAAGCAACGGTTCCGTTCAGTGCTAAGGCAATGGCAGTGAGAAAGGCAGAGCTTCGAATACTGGTGTTGAGACAGAGAATGTGGGGTCTCACTCGAGGTAGTAGGTGAGGCCCTGAGCAGTGGTGGCAGAGGACCAGCGAGGAGGGAGAGAACCACTGCTGCTGCCTTGAGAGAGATAGTCTGAGGAGGAGGAAGAGGCAAGAGAGGGAGAGAGAGGAGAGAGAGAAAGGGAGAGAGAGAAAGACAAAACAAAATGAAAGTAACCCGACACACGCTGGCACAAAACGATGTGTTTCGAGTTTCCAAGCACACACCAGTCGTCACCAAGAGTACCAGTCGCCAACGTCCTTGATAAATATTTCATCTTACACAAACACACGTCCCCTGCCTTATTAGCACACATTTGGCATTCCTGTGGTCGGCTAACGAACCCCTCTGTCTGCCCGATTTGAACAAATTGTAGCAACTGGAATACGAATGACACACAAATTGGTCACCACAGGACCCATTTTGCAGCTGCACGCGTCGAACGTCGACATCACTACGGCAACCAACGACCTCTGAAACCCGGCCAAAAACGCCAAAAGTTCCTCCGGCAAACACAGAATTTTTCCAAAACGATGCTAATCGTTACGAATAAGGAAAAGCAGAACATGGTTGCCACAGTATAGCTACATAACTGGTGGAAAAGGACATAGCAATGCATTCTTGGGAAGCAACACACATAAGAAAGTTCAACCTTTGAACTACAATATTTGTGCAGGCACATTGTGGCAATGTTGTCGGGTATTTTGATGTGGAGTTGGGCTCCAGTAAAAGTTTTAGGATAGCAAAATTTGTATTGCATCCAACCCGGAACAATCAAAGAGGAGAACCCCTAAATCAAGGAGAAATGGGGAAGTAGACAATATTGTTTTTTGTGTGAACAGAGTGAGGTATTTGTCAGGTAAGCCCAGTGAGGTAACAGGTAAGACGGTGCCTGTGACAGCAGAGACCTGGCAAGGAGTGAGAACACGAGTCTCGAGGAATGTGTGAATTCTTCATCCCAACCAGTTGGCCAGTGAGTGGGCGAGAGAGAGAGAGAGAGAGAGAGAGAGAGAGTATAATCAAGCATCTCCTTCTCCTCTCCCTCTTCTCTCTCCCTCCCCTCTCCCTGCCTGGCCTCTCAAAAACTCCCTTTTCAGGCCTTTAGAGTTCAAGCATGTGAGGAATTTGCCCTCTTTTGTGTGTCGCCCCTTTCTTATCTGGCTGGCTACTGTAGGGACCACTCCTTAAGAATTCAATTAAAGGAGGCCTCAGTCACACCTCAACACCACCCAACATCCACAGTTAGCTCTTCTTATCCCCCCTGATTCCTTCTAACGTCAATCTTCTATAATACGTACACATACCAACATACAATTACACCAGCAGTGTGGCTATTGACAGGTACTGCCATCCCAAATGCAAACAAACTATATACCACAGGAGAGAAAGACCCATATTATCATACATATATACCGTGTATGGAGAAGGAAGGGCACACTACAAGAGTGGCATAGCTGACTAGTGTCGTGGATAGCCAACTTTGGCACGAGCCCCTACATCCCAGCAGGTATATACAGTACCATACCTCAACCAGACCAATTCATAGCTATATATATAGCACAGGTCTAAGACAATCGATCAGGCAAGAAGTAGCAGGTTGCAGATAGAATTATAGCCACACGGAGAAGCTCGCTAACTCTTAATCAAGGCTCCCTCGTGTAGGAAGGAAAGAGGAGAGAGAGGGGCACATTCCTGAGATGACAGAGGGCCAGACAGGAAGATGGTGGGCGGGCAGAGACTGGCCCACAGCTATGGCGCTCTCTGTGTGTGAGGACCAACATATGTGGCTCCGAGCCTCATACATACTATATAGCCCTCCTTCAACATGTTCCTGCCTCCCTACATTCCTCCAGGGCTGCATTACAGTATATGTACATAGGGTTGAATCTCTACTTCACCGTCTAACCAGTACAAAAATGTAATCCACAGCCTGACACGAGGTCTGCGAGGTAAAATGTAATCCACAGCCTGACACGAGGTCTGCGAGGTAAAAGGGAGCACTCTGTGAAGAGAGCGGCTCTTTGTTGCCCTGAGAAGCCCCCTCCCCTGGAATGTAGGGATGAATGAGACTACCCTCCCCTCCCCCTCTCTCCGGCTCTGGGAAAGAGTGGAGGTATTGATGTACTTCCTATGCAGCTCAGGCTAAAGACCCAAAGATTGGCTCCCACCCTTGCAATTAGCAGACAATGAAACTCCCCCTTTACCCCTCTCGTTCAAAGAACCGATATGGACATCATGGGTGGCTCTGGAATGTAACACATACACCCTCCTTTTAGAGCTGCGCCCACAAAGGAGACATTATTTATACCCCCTCTCCTTCTGCTCCTCCTCCCCCTCTCTCCACTGGCCTATAGGAACGTATGTACATATGCAGTGCAGGCATGCAAACACAGCATACACACACGCGTGTGGAGGAAGAAGGAAAGATGATGGCAACAGTTCAGCGGCAAGCCAAGTCTCCATGTAACTGACATTCCAGGCAAGGCCCAGGACGACAGGGACGTACACACCCAAGTACGTGTCACGTAGCGGCGAGCCAAGATTGCTTGCATCTCTCTCTCTCTCTCACTCACAACCAACAACGTCTTCCTGATGTAATTATATTCCCACCCCTCTCCCCCCTTATCCCTCCTTATCCCCTCTCCTCCTTCATGCGTACCAAGTGAAGCCCCTCTATACCGGACCAATTACTATAATTTACGAAGTATTTTTGTTAATCAACCTGAACAGACCAGACACTGCAATTATAGGGTTTTGCCTGGAGAAATGTCCACGGTACCATCTGTTCACTCGTTCAGCACCCTCCCTCCCTCTCCTCCCTCTCTCCCGGCTATGCCGCAGTTCAGCTAACTGGATTCCAACCGCCCCTTCCTACACCTTTGCAGGAATTGCCGGGCGTTTTGCTTGCATTCCACATCCCCTCTTCATACCATCTCCCGGACACACACTGTACAGTTTGCTAACACATGTACACACATCACCGTGTATATACATAATTACGGTCATTCCACACAAATGGGATCAGACCCAATACTCCACTACAGATACGCTAATGGACGTATAGAGAAACAGAGGTGGACTTGACCATCAGGGCAAAATTTTTGCAAGAGGAGTATCCCGATTAGAGAGTTGTTCTGATTTTTTGAGGTGTATGGATTATATAAATGTTTTCATGGGGAAAATGTACGTACTTGTGAGAACTGTATTACTATCTGTCATTATAAGCGGGCAGAAGGTTCGCTCTCCACATAGATGGGACAGCCACATGCACAGTAGGAATGAAGGCAAGGAGAGGAGAGGAGGAGAGGAAGAAGGAGACTTACCGTGTGGAGGGGAGGTGTGCGTTTCAGGGGAAGAGGTGCCTTCTGTCCTCACAGACGTCAGTGTCTGAGCCACTGGGGTTGACGGCTGGGATCGAAACGGTTTCGAACTCTCAACGCCCGAATCATTGGACACCCGTCGCGGATCCACCGAAGTCCCCGTGTCCGACATCCGCCTGATATCGGACGATGACGAGGGGGCCCCGACTATCCCGGGGGGCAGCTCTGCGGAATTCCTTCGAGGGGGCGAGGCGGTCATGAGATCCTGTGCAATCTGGGGGTACTCTGGGTGACTAGGAAGAACAGGGGCCTGCGTGAAATCGAACGAACTCGTGTCTACCCAGAGAGACTCGACGGTGTCTTCCTGAGTACGGGGCGGTATCCGTCCGGCGGGTCGACGGTGGGCTCCCCTCTCCTCTCCGAATGCTGCGGAGGTCGAGGGTACCTCTGTCGCATGCAGCGGCATGGCGGCGATCGAGTGGTGTCTGTTATCGCTCACCCTCGTCTGGAGACCCAGGTTCTTGAGCGAGGAGCTGGAGCAGGAGCGGGGCAGAGGAGCCACGGCGATGGAGTACGGGCGGAGATTGGAGTCGGTGGAGTTACTGGGGGCGTGGTTTATGTAATCGTTGGAGTCGTAAGAGTACTGGCGATGACGGTCGAACACGGAATCAACCACCACACCGTGGCTCACTCGACTGTGGCCTGACATGCGGAACGAATCGTTTCGGACAAAGTCTGCGGTACCGTAGGTATAGCTGGAATTGGAGCAGTCTGAACCAATTGATCGCGGCCGGTTCGACAACTTGTG
>CASHTH010001483.1:0-42609 GCA_030341885.1 Geodia barretti | reverse complement strand
GCCTGAAGCAGGGGCTAGATACCGTATTCACCTCATGTATTGTCTTCAACAAGGATGTAAACTAGATTATTGCACTGGTTGTGGTTTCATGGGCAGGCTTTGGTAATCAGGCACAACTGGGGAGGGGGACTGAAGGCCCATTTGACTGAGCGCCCCGCAAGGCTCGCGTAACACAGCGCAGACTCTGGCAAGTTGCTCTTCGTGCAAATAACAGCAATAGCCAGTTGGAAATGTGCACACTTACTTACAGAAGGTACTGGAGGCTGAGAGTTCCTCTGCAGGTCTGCCAACTCGCTCGCCTGGTAATACGCTCGCTAGCGCATTGGACAACGCCCATGCCTGGCGCATGCGCGCGGCTCACTGATGCTGAGTAAGCAGCAAATGGCGTTATTCAGGTCGACCATGGAAGAGCTCCATGATCTACCGTAGTGACTAGCGGCAAGAAAGAAACGATCGCTTGATGTCCGTGCACACCTCCGGCGAAATTGAAGACCTTCGGTGAAAAAATCAGTGCTTGAACTGGTACTGGTAAGGAGATAGCGGGTTTAAAGAGAAGAAGAAGAAGAAGAATATGATGACACAAAAATCGTGAAATCGCGTATGAGCGAATTCTCGCGTGGACGACTGAAGGTGCGTATGAGCTCTTGGGGGACATGTATAGGTAGATATGGGCCCGTAGACTATTGCTAGTATGCTTTGAAGGCCTAGGGAGTGATTCTCACCAAGTTTTTAGTCGTTTTGTACGCTGATCACGTGAGATTTCACCCGTGTCATCCCTATATAATGTAGTCTTGCTATTTTACCATAGCAACCTGTGGGCTGAATGGAAGACAGTGAAGCTGTCTTCTATAAAGATAAGATAGTCAGACACAAAGGCTGCTTGTGGTTGGCCACCATAGACATGGGAGAAATCAGCCGCTGTGTATATTGTTTCCAGTAGGTAGCCCAGTTACCCTGCCACTGGGGTCTGTAGCTACCAGGGTGGGCCTTCATAGCGAGAAACCTGCTGATCATGGTGTCTCAATGCCAAATTTTGTCCTGGCACCAGGATTTGTGGCTGATTTAGATGCTGTCAGTCAAAACCAACTCTAGTAACTTTTGGGCAAAACTATGAGTGACAGTCCTGTATAATTTTATTTGCACGTTTCTACTCGTTTTTCTCCCATTCTTCACTGGATCATAACAAATCACATAGCTATAGCATTGTCTGAAACCACATGTAGGCTATGAAGCGGCCTAATAAGTGATCGGCTTCAAGAGCTACCAGTGGGTAAGTAATTTCCTGAAACGGAAAAAAGCGCGTCCAGCGTTGCTCAATCATTTGATGCGTGTTAGAGCGAGCAAAAGACCGCGTGACTTTGCGCGATCAACTCGCTACTCCGCCGTGCGCCGAGCGAAAGTTTGCATGCACACTTATAGAGCTCTCCGTACGCACAAAATCTAGTACCTTGGCCTAGTAGCCAAACCTAAGCGTTTTACCTGGCTCTTTAACCCTCGGCGCGCATGCGCAGCGAGGGGGCCAGTAGTTGGGTCTGATCTGTGTGTCTGTCTGTCTGTTACTCTCAATCTCACTTCTCGAGTGTGTGTTCGTCTTACAAAGGATACGACCTACATTAACGGGCAATGAAGTTCAGAACTTTCGAACGGTTTTCTCTGAAAACGCTCCGTTGCAAAGCTAGAGCGCTTCCACCATTGTACGGCTAATGCGTAGTCGGCCATTTTTATCGTTGCGGAAACAGGCTTTAGCAACGATTGTGTGTATGTTTCAGATATTTTTTCAATGGCACAGCAAAAACGCTGGTGATTTATGGTGAATTTAGGTATATTATTCTGATTTTTCCTACCTTGTTTTCCAAACTCATTAGCATATTCATATTCCTCCTCAATACATTCTCTATGGGAAAGAAAAATTTGTGCGCGACTCACCCAGGAGCGAACGGGCCGTCTCCATTGTTTTTTTTGTTTTTAATAGTTTAGCACAGATGCAAGGAATACATGTAAGTAGCACTCAATTGCTAATACGAGACATTATTCCCATGAGAATAAAAATAAATAAGATGACGTTTGAACAGAGAAAAAGAGGACTCAGAACATAGAATACTATCAAGACTGTTCCACAGTCTAATAGTTGCAGGAACAAACGAGTGGTACATGGAATTAGTATGGGAGAAAGGATGGTGTAGAGAAAAAGGATGAGAATGATAGGAATGGGAGGTGCAATAAGAAAAAACATCAAAGTCAAAAAAACACAAGCTGTTCACAATTTTGTACAGGAGACAAAGTTTAGCCACCTCTCTTCGTTTCTCAAGAGACAGAACACCAGTTTTATCCAGCAAATCAATGTAACTGAGATCCCAACACTTTGTAACCATTCGCAGAGCAAATTTTTGGACCTTTTCTAAAAGTATTTTATCACTCTGTGAGGAAGGAGACCAAATTGCAGCAGCATATTCCATGTGAGGTCGAACCAGTGACTTGTAAAGCTGCAAGAGCATTGTGTCTGGAAGATGTTGGTAATCTGCCTCCTGCGGCACGCGCAGGCACGCGCAGGCGTATTAGAGCCATCCCGAAAAATAGGCGTGGCCAAGTTTTGAGCATTACGTTTTCACGTTGACCTTTGCCACCCGGTCACACCCGTTTTTTTCTTAGCGCAAAATTGATATACCGAAGCAGGCAAAGAAAGCCACTGCACATAATGGAGACGGACCGTTCGCTCCTGGGTGAGTCGCTGACGAGTTTTCTCTCCCATAGAGAATGTATTGAGGAGGAATATGAATATGCTAATGAATTTGGACAACAAGGTAGGAAAAATCCGAAAAATTAGCTAAATTCACCATAAATCACCAAGCGTTTTTGCTGTGCCATTGAAAAAAATATCTGAAACATACGCCCACGCACAATCGTTGCTAATCATCTTGAAATAAGGCACAAGAAGTCACAACGAAAGGCGTGTATCGACTCTCGCATGCTATCTCTACTACTGTAGCTAGCCCGTGTCAGACACTCTGCGAGCTACTAGCGGGAGACCACAGTAAACGCATACTAATAGCAGCCCAGCCCATCAATTAGCGTTACCGCGCATGCCCAGTTCGCCGAGGGTTTGCACTTGCAGCAATCTCAACAAGGCAGCGTTAGTTATTGCCGCTGAATTAAGCGCTGGGGGAGCTCACGCGCAGCAGTGGGCTTAAATTTTGAAGGAGTTCTATGAGACCCCTCACCCCCTGGCAGTAGACGCTATGGCGATCCTGACCGTCTTCTTTCTTTTGTTGATGTTACCTTTTGGAGTCGTCGGTTCCGTTAGACTTGTTAATGGTAACAGACCATGCGAAGGAAGAGTTGAAGTCTTCTATAGAGGCCAGTGGGGTACAGTGTGTGATGATAGCTGGGACATTGCTGATGCTAATGTGAGTTCACGATTGAATGGACTGCAGCGTTGTGTTATAGCCAGTTCACTCCCAGGTTGTATGTTTACAAGTTGGATGTGGCACAGCAGTTTCTGCCCCACAAAGAGCTCGGTATGGGCGGGGATCTGGGCCTATTTGGATGGATGAGGTTTATTGTAATGAGAGAAACACTCGTCTAGAAGAATGTCAGTTTGGAGGATGGGGTAGCCACGATTGTAGACATAGTGAAGATGCGAGTGCTATTTGTGAAGGTAAGGTTACATTCCAAAAAATTGCATTGTTCCAGTGTTGAACTATTATTTTAGACTTCCTGTGTCCTGCCCCAAGAGACATTGCTAATGGAAGTGTTTCATACACCGGAAATTCACTTGGGGACACAGCACATTACTCTTGTGATAATGGTTTTATCTTATTTGGACATAATGTAACAAGATGTCAAAAGAATTCCACATGGGAAAATCCCCCAACATGTCTTACATCCGGTAAATGTAGAGACATCCTTTTTAATCACACTTCAAAGGTGGCAAAATCTTTACACAGCAATATCATTTCAGAGTAACCAGTATACTGCTATTGAAGGGGTGGATGAGTCTGTTACTATCACAGTAGTGAGATATGGAGACAACAGCTCTGATCTTTGTGTTAGTATTTCAATTTCAGGAGGAAACGAAGGTGAGCCACATCATTGAAGAGTTGTAGCTAGCCCCCTTTTAAGAGGAAAACCCCTATCCAAGATACAGGCACAGCATCATCTAGTCTTGTGTTGCGGTACATGTAGCTATAGGTTGTACGATGGCGGCGCATGGTCTACACCAGGGGCCAGTTTGGATAGGGCACGCCCAAGTGGTCTACCAAAACTGAAGCCACAAGTGTGTAACCAGTAGACCACAAGCAAAGCCATCATACAATGTGTTTGTAAGATGACATCCAACGATAAGTCTCACTACGCTACTATACACTGTTTGGAATTCCATAGTGGTCATCATACAAAATAGTAAAGAGAGATTATTATCACACACTTATGAACACAAATATCTTGTAATGTTGGCTTTGTGTCTAGATTAACATCCCCCTTTTGCTAGGCTATGCAAACAATCCCCGATTATGTCCACTATAAACCATAGAAGATGATGTGGGCAATTGTATTGTCAGTCCCCTCATTAACAACAAAATATAATCTAGACTTTTTTGTCTCTAGCAATGCTCGATGTTCCATTAAACCTTTTTTTGGTTGCAAGTGAAATTCAATCTACTCTTACGGTTCCTGTTGGAGACGATGTTATCGTTGAAAATGATGAAACGACAACTATAGTGTTGTCAGTTAATAACACTGATGTGGGAATTATCAACAACACAGATGCAGTAATTACCATATTTGACAATGATGGTATGTGAAACCCATAAACCTGTAAGTCGCTAAGCTTTATACATAATGTCAGGTGCAATTGTTGGTTTGGAGAGAACTCACTACAATGCCTCAGAGGAGAATGGGACTGTTGAAGTGTGCGCCATTATAAGGAACCCACACATTGAATGTCCAGTTGAAAAAACTTTTATGATGAGCATTTCTTCTGCAGATGGAAGTGCAGGTAAGTAAATCAAGCTTGTTTGATTTTGTTAATACTCTTTGTTTCGTTGTGCAGTTGCACCAAGTGACTATGATACACTTTCGACGTCTTTAGTTTTTGATGCCTGTGAGACAAGAGCATGTACAGATGTAAGAATTATAAATGACAACTGGTCAGAAAATGCAGAGACCTTCGCGGTATCCCTGGAGAGAAACAGTGCCCAAGATGCATGGTTGAGTATTGATCCAGCCGAAGCTGAAGTTACCATACTCCTTAATGATGGTAGGGAGATATTTAGTACCAGAGTCTGTTTTTCTATTTCTTAGCCCTGTCTCTGGAGCAATTAAAATGATAATGTATTAAAAGTGGTATATAGGAAAGAAGGGGAGGACAGGGGATCAAGGCAGGTGAGGAAAGATAGCTATCCCTGCCAAGTATTTGTTAGCATCCATTTTGTGTTGATGTCACATGATGTGATGAGTTAGAACACTCCTGATCGTTAGACAGCTGTTAGCTACTAGTTGCATGCACTATGGTCTCTGGTGCGTTAAGGCCTGTCCGCGAGCAGCAAACCGGAAGCTGGACGGAATCACGTAACCACGCCCCCGTAGTAACGTTTCACGGAAAATATACGGAATAACGCCATGTACGGACGTCATTTTACGAATATGCGCATGCGCGGAACGCGGACGGGTAGTAAGTTTTTCACAACTGTTTTCGCTTAGGCGGAAGGGTTCCACTTAGTCTATAGCTACTTTTTGACGTTAAGAAAGACAAACGCAAAGTCCTCTGACTGTTTATCCAACGGGGAAGGTGAGCAACTTGACAGTTTTAGATGCAGGGCCCGTTTTTATCGTAAAACTGGGCGCGGTTTCGATATTTTAGTTCGTTATCGACGCGTTATTATTTTTTTTCATTTCCCCGTTGGATAAAGATTTACTTTAATATGTACTTGTTTCTCTGAGCTCAAGATGAATTCTTAATTCGAAGTGTAAGCAATCCGCCTAAACGCATATACGAATTACATGTAAACAAACAAACAAATAATGTGGGCGTGGTCACAATTTGTTAAGGGAGTTAAGACCTATGAGTTTTATCACATTACCAAGTTTGAAAGTAAAAGGTAATGTGACACTCTCAAAACAAACAAAAATCTGAAATTTTCCATGATTTTGATGCACCCAGGCCTTAATGCACTAGAGTAGTGTACACCCATTAATTTTATGGCTAATGTACCTAAACTGCACACTTGTTTTATTTGGGTCTTGCCCCAATGAAGTTAGCTAACTGTATTAGAACACTTTTAAAATGTAGCTGTGATGTTAAAACTCTAACCGTAAATTAGGATATTCAGCTGAGTTGACAGTGGAGATAGTGAGTGCAGCATCTCTAAAAGTATCGTGGCACAAAAATGACACTGATACCATTGCATCCACCGTGAAATATGAATGTGCTACACCTCAAACTGATCATATTGCATCGACAATTGAACGGACGCTGCCATATCCTGACACATCCACCTACTTCGACATTTCTTTTTGCTACTATGACCCCGAGAAGAAGTACAAACACACAGCCACACTGCTCCAGACTAGCACAACTCCCAGCAAAGAACCAACCCTGACTTCAAACAGTTTTTATATAGGTTTGTTTAGTGCACTCATCCTTATAAATACCGTTCAATGCTGACTTTTTCACATCAGATTACAAGTACTTCCAGATTCAGTTTGGTCCAATGAAGTTATGTCTTGATTGGAAGGTATAATAATTTTTTACACAAGCATTTTTCACTTTCTATTTTGCATATATAATAGGTAGGAGAACAACAGCACATTGAGTCAAAGGTAAAGCAAAAAGTCACTGACATCATTCTTGAGCACTGTTCAGACTGCACCTGGTTTCTCAGAGTCATTCATTGGACAAGGGTATTTTCTGTGCCACGATAACCCAAACACACCCACCTATCGCTCCTACATCACCACTCCTTATCCAGTGAGCACCAATACCAATTCTAGTGATCTACTAGCCATCATTGAGAACTGGATATCTTCAGCTCCAATAATGCTCTTTGATTTGCTTCTGGTGAAGATCAATCCCAGATGTCCTATTGGCATATCAAGTTTGAACGAACCCGAGTGCTTTTGGGAGTAAACTTTCTCTTTAGAACACTTGAACAATGATAATTTTGTTATAGCGTTAATGAAAGTGTTCCTTCATCTAAATTTTAATACACTGCTGCCACAACTGCATTTTTGTGGAGAGACTGCATAAGTATGAGAACTTCAAGAGAGAGAGGGTCAACATTAGCAGTAACAATGCCCATGAACAGTAATTAGGCGGCAAGGGACAGATGTAATTGGTTAATGTCCTTTACAGTGTTAGAAGCAGAGGAGTGCACTGCTGATTGCAGCATGATCTAGAACTCATTAGAGCCTACGGCCAATGTTCTGTTGGATGTGAAAAATTTAAAAGGAGAAATGTTTTGCTGCCACTTGCACACCTTAGGCATATGTACAGCAAACGTTACATGTTAAATTTCAGTGACTTCTGCTCTCACCTCATGTGAACCTTAGTTAAAAAGAGGGAATGAAATATAAGGACAACCTCTCTCCTTCTATCGTATTTTTCTTCCAATGACGCAACACTAAGATGTATTTTAGTAGCCACAACAGACAGAAAATATATGAGTAAATACTATAATTATACTGTTCTGTGTACATACTAGTCATACTACTACAAGCCGAGGCAGTTTCCTTAGGAATCACTGAGAGCCATTTCATTGCTCCTAACAGGTGTCCTCCGCGTTGAAGGTGCATCGATTTATTAAATGGGGACATATCCTTCCCCCCTGGGATGATTGGCTGTGTCCGCAGTGCTCTTTGTGAGCTACCAAAAGTTTTGTTTGGTGAACTCAACCAACTCCTACCAATGGAAGTCATAATAGCCACGCCCCAAAATCTGTGTATGGACCCTGTGCTAGTGAGAGGTGCGTCGTTTTATCTTGTGTTTTTGTGATTCCGTGATTCACTACCACTGCACTGCATGTATTATTCCGCGCATGCTCACGCGCGTGTGGGTTCCCAGGCTATATAAAACGCTGACGTTGCACATGCATGCACTCGCAGTTCGCGTGCGGGCGCGTAGCAGCAGTTTTGAATCACGAGTGATGGCAGAAGGTTAGCAACCATAGTATGTCTCTCTCATTGTTAAACTATGCTGTTTTCTCAGGCGGCTTTGACGATAAACCACCGATAACCAAAGACGTATGTCGTGAATGTAAACATCAGCTACAGGATTTTGTTAATTTTGGCACGCTTCAGAAACAGTTCGAGAAACACGGCATCCCGTTATATAATTTTGATGATGTTAGAAGGGAGCTAAAGGACAACAATGATGAGATTGACTGCATGTTAGACTTTTTGACCAAGGTGGATAATGGCTTTCAGATATTTTATGACAGTCTCAGAAAGACGCAGCACTCATGCCCCAAACACAAGCTAGCAGCTGATATTTTGAAATATACAGGTAGGTTTACTCCCTCGTATTCACTTGCCTGTGCTGTTTTATACAGAGGGTCCCGGTTAATATCATACCCGCGGTGCATCCAAAAATCCGTATTGCCTGGGCTATTTGTAGTTGTTTACAGTAAACAATGTTGTTTACCAAGAAATAAGTATGACCAGTCTCTTCGGGTGACGGATATCTACATTCTTACAAAATTTCATTACTATAATTATTATGTTGTTTCGTTTTTGAGTTATGGGTGTTGAATCTGAAGAAGAAGAAGAAGAAGAAGATGAACAAAACTCCCTATCATAGCCCCATACATCTATGATGCTAGGTACCATGTCAATCCCTATATACTAAGTACTACCGTACTTAGTGATAAGTACTACCGTACTTAGTGATCTGGATAAACACATATCCTCAACAACTACTTTCATTTTAGAAGAGTCACAAATGCATAACATTCATTGAAGTGACATCTCAAAGTTCATGTTTGTGACTTATGAACTGACAACCAGAGTTTGGAGACAGCAAAAATCTTTCAGTAGAAATTCACTAATCACATGTCCAAGCTAAAAGTTGTTGGACACATAGTGTGTACAAGTAAATAAAAAATACTGGGGATTAAAAAAGAGTGCATATAGGGATCGTATAAAAAGAAAGGGAGACAAGATAGGGATTGTGTTTGTGGAAGCACAGAGATGCTAGCGAGGAGTTAGGACTCCCACAGGTCATTACAACAGCCCTATATCGTCGTACGGTGGGAGTGAAGGTTATGAAAGAGTATTGCTAAGTACTGTACTACTTAATAATGATTGTTGTGTACATTTCATCGATCTGTCATGCTACATTCCCATGGAGTGTATGCACATCAAGGTGCGAGCAGTTATGTGTACTGTCGTAATAATCTGCTGACCAAAACAATGTACATGCATAACATCATTACATGGAAAACATACGTATAATACGAGAAAACCAAATTCAAGTATGAGTTACTTGTCTCCACTCATTTTTATATACTACTACGTATTATCTTTGTGGAAGGGGGCAAGCCCCTATAAAAATTAATCGTCGTAATAATCTGCTGACCAAAACAATGTACTACGTATGTACTACGTATTATCTTTGTGGAAGGGGGCAAGCCCCTATAAAAATTAATCGTCGTAATAATCTGCTGACCAAAACAATGTACGTGCATAACATCATTACATGGAAAACATACGTATAATACGAGAAAACCAAATTCAAGCATGATTTACTTGTCTCCACTCATTTTTATATACTACTACGTATTATCTTTGTGGAAGGGGCAAGCCCCTATAAAAATTAATGAAAAGCACTAAAGTGCAAACCCTCGGCGAACTGCGCATGTGCGGTACCACTAATTGATGGGCTGGGCTTTTTATGCCTTTACTCGTGGTATCCCGCTAGTAGCTCGCGGAGAGTCTGGCACGGGCTAGCTACAGTAGTAAATAGCATGCGGGAGTCGATACATGCCCTTCGTTATGACTTGTTGTGCCTTCAAGACACACAGAGCGAACGGACGCGGTCGAGGTAAGCCTGTGCTAATTTACATATTGGCTTGTTCACTTGCTTTTCACGCCATAACTTTAAAACACAGTAGTTTTACGAAAATCGCCTTTTTTAAAATCAACCCAGTGTAGCACTGAACCCGATCATATCGTTATTTACCTGATTTCGTGCGCGCGGTGGCAGAAAACGTGGTAACAGACAGACAAACTGACAGACTGACAGACTGACTGACAGACACACTTACGGACCTTAACCCTCGCTGCGCATGCGCGCCGAGGGTTAATAATAGAGTAAAAATGCCTGTTGTCGTCATGGAAATGAAATGCATACCATCCATGTGTGCTGCTGTTAGCAAGTTTGAGGAGTGAAGAAGTAATTATAAAGAAAAGTGCCTGCGTCATGGAAACGATGTAATACACATGCGCACAAAGTTTCACCTCCATGCGTGGTACCGTTAGCGAGTTTCAGGAGTGAAGAAGTAATTGAAAAGTGCCTGAGGCTATTTGTTGTTGTAGTTCTCATGGAAACGATGTAATACACATGTGCACCAAGTTTCACCTCAATAGTTAGCAAGTTTGAGGAGTGAATAAGTAATTTTAAAGAAAAGTGCCTGAGGCTATTTGTTGTTGTGGTCGTCATGGAAAAGATGTAATACACATGCACACCAAGTTTCACCTCCATGCGTGCTATAGTTAGCAAGTTTGAGGAGTGAAGAAGTAATTTTAAAGAAAAGTGCTGAGGCTATTTGTTGTTGTGGTTGTCATGGAAACGATGTAATACACATGCGCACCAAGTTTCATCTCCATGCGTTGTACCGTTAGCGAGTTTGAGGAGTGAAGAAGTAATTTTAAAGAAAAGTGCCTGAGGCCTATTTGAACAATATGCAGTCGTCATGGAAACATGTAATCGTCATGGAAATGATATAATAGGGATACGTACCAAGTTTCATCTCTATGCGTGCCTTCATGCAGTTTGTTTAACTAAGCTAAGCCAGCTCAGCTGTTTACATAAGCTAAACGGGAGTTCAGCCCAAGGTTGCAATAATGACAATTGCGGGCAAAAACCAAAATTTTCTATGGTAATAGGCAGGATAAGACATTATCCGTATTCTATAAAACGGAGTAAAATGTATAGGAAAGCATAGGAAATGGTTTTGGATTTCAGGTTTGTATGATTATAAACGGGATATTCCATTAAACGGTTAAGTGGGACCCACTGTTCTTCTCTCTCTCCTCATTGTGCAGCAACATCCGAGGCTGATGAAACGCATTGCCAATTATCAATTTATTCAGAAAAGGTTTATATTTACAAAGGAAAAAAGTCCAAGTTTATTTGGGATGAGGCTGGTATCAGTCTATCACTCCCAGAAGCAAATTGTGAAAAGGATGTAAAGTTATCAGTTAAAATTGTAAATGACGACCTTCATCTACCCTCAGAGAACCAGGGTATGCCCTTAGTCAGTGCATTGTACAAGATAACTGCAAGTGATAAATTGCCGGCTCCGGCTACAGTAAGAATACAGCACTGTGCTGTCGTCGACAAAGAAAATACATTGATGTTCTTAATAGCCCACGGAAAGCCTCCTTACCACTTTACACCCCTGCTTGGAGGAAAGTTCCCCTTGAAAAAATGTTATGGAGAAATAGATTTGGATGAATTTAGCATTTTAATAATATTGCAAAACATTAGGCATTGGAACATGCGGTTTGCTGTTCATATAGTTTATTGCGGCGATGGTACTGCTGATTTTGTTGTGACAAAAAACATTCCACCACACATTACTGCTGTAAAAGAGGAATACCATAATGCAACCAAGTTTGATTCATGTGAAATGACATGCTCTTATTCAACTGATGCGATATCTCTTTCGGTACCAGATAATCCAACTAAGGGATGGAAAGTGGAATCAAGTTTTGAACCTCCAAAAATCCCCCTCACCCAAATCCATGAGTACCAACCGGGAAAGATAATCCCACGCATCAAACTCAATATGAAGTGGCTGGGACGGACACAGCCAAGAGAAGAGTCAGTGAAAATTGGAGTTGAAGGAGGAAATTTTAATTCATTCAGATTACTCTGCAATCCACAACCTCAACTACCACCACCACCAGCACCTTCCATTCCCTCCCAGAATGTTCTTTTTCGGTGTGACAAACCAACTCTCCCTCTACTTCAAAGGTTCCCCGAGCAATCAGGAGGTGTCATTAATATCATTCGAGAGATTGAAGGAAAGAAACACGACTTGGGCATACTTATACTCAATGATGAAAGTGGCAAAATTACAGCAAATATTGAGACCCAGTATAGACCTGACCAGACTCGAATAACAAAAGCTATTCTTCAGAGGTGGTTAGAGGGAACTGGGAGGACACCACAATCCTGGGCCACTCTTATTACTGTATTGAGAGAGGTGGATCTCAATGTTTTAGCAAAGCAAATCAAAGACAACTTAGTGCAGGAACAGGATCCAAATCATGGGTATCCACACGTAATATTTTGTCATGTGGCCACTTGTGCACATAGCCTATATAGTGCATTTTTGCCTATTACGTTAAATACTTACATTAATTAACCCATCATAATTATTATGTTTCTTCAGGGGTCCCTCTTCTATCCCAAGTGCCTCACCTAGTGGGAGAGGAAAGAGAAAGAGAAAAAGAAAGGCTGACTCAAGGAGCAAGCCTGCCACAAAGCAAAGAAAAAACTAGCCATAACTTCGATAAAACTCTGTATAGAGTAATCATAATTATGCAGTGTATTATTCTTTTTCTTGGTGTGACAAACAGAATAAAAGCCAACAATTTTGACCTAGACACTTGTCACGAATAACTTCCACCATGAATGTGATGAATAATGTCACAGAATGTTGCAGATGCTGGAGATCAAGAGGTTCAGACCCTCACCTTTCACCTTGCACCCACAGGTGGTAGTAGACTTTGTAGTAACTTACCTGACAACAACATGAACTATATGTGCCCATGATTTCCATGTGCCGTGGTGGCAGTATAAACATTTCGTCAGTGTATGTTTTAGTAAAATGCTTGAACAGACCATGAAGAGTATCAAAACTAGCCACACACTAACTCACTCTCTAGCAAGCAATGTCTAAATTACAGGAGACTTTGCTGTGTGCTGTTTGTTTAGGAGGAGGCTTGTGTTGTTAGGAATGTCTGCATGGAACCAGACTGGCCTAGCTGGGACTCTTCTTTGTAATGTTGTTTTCGGACGATACTTTAAATTATTTGCGTAGGAGACTATACAATATCTAGCGATGGTCATTTGTGTCGTATATAGCAGTGTCACTGTTTAGCTAACTCCCGAGGGAATAGCTAACAATCTCCGGCACGTTGTAGTTGCTATATTATATGAAGGGAGGACGGATAATATTACGGTATTGCACCGTGGACAAATGCCACAATCTCCGGCACGTTGTAGTTGCTATATTATACAAGTGGAAAAATCATTTCTTCAAAATGAAAGGGGGATATAGGGATGGCTTGAAGCACCAAAAAGGAACAAACAAGGGGTCATTACACGGCAAAGTTGCACAAAGCTACATGACACCATCCCTATATCTTTGTTTTATTGTTTATAAGCAAACTTTCCCTTGAGCTAAATATACATGCAAGACAACCTCTATTGCAGAGCCGTATAACAACAAAGATATAGGGATGGTGTCATGTAGCTTTGTGCAACTTTGCCGTGTAATGACCCCTTGTTTGTTCCTTTTTGGTGCTTCAAGCCATCCCTATATCCCCCTTTCATTTTGAAGAAATGATTTTTCCACTTGTTTCCACTATTTTTAACTGCTTATGACAACACTGCATTTTCAGTCACCTGATGTTCATGGGTATGTTGTAGAGATAACTGATGAAAGCAGTAGCTAATGGGCTGCTGCGCCTGAAGCGGGGATGTACGCGTAGTGTCTCCAGGCCAACAAGGACGCAATAATCAGGTGGTGGCACACGGTGGCGATTTCATGGGCAGGCTTCAGTAATGGTATATAGCTATTAGCTAGCTACCCGGGGGACAAAGAAAGAAGGCTAATTGTAAGGCTCGCGTAACCCGGCGCAGACTGCCACGTGCAAATCAACAGCTAAAAGCAAGCTAGCCAGTTAAAAATGTGTATACTGACTTACAGAAGGCACTGGAGGATAAGAGTTCCTCTGCAGGCATCCTGGCTTAGTCTCGTAGACCTGGTTCACGCACGAGAATGCGCGCGCACCGCTTTGGGGAAACGCCCTCCTCGGCGCATGCGGCTCACTGATGCTGAGTTAGCAGCAAAAATGGCGTTGTTCAGTGACTACCGTGGAGGAGCTCAACGATCTACCGTAGTGACTTGCGGCAAGAAAGAGACGATCGCTTGATGTTCGTGCACACCTCTGGCGAATTTGGAAACGTTTGATGGAAAAATCAGCACTTCAACTATTTTCGGTAACGAGATAGCGGGTTTACTGAAGAAGAAACCGGAAGATGAAGAATATGATGATGATGATGACACGAAAATCGTGAAATCGCGTAAGAGCCAATTCTCTCGTGGGGAACTGAGGGCACGTAGGAAGTCTTGGGGAGTATGTATAGCTAGGTATTGGCCTGTAGACTATTGCTAGTGATTTTCAAGCAATGGTGAGTCATTCTCGCCAAGTTTTGAGGCGTTTTGTACGCGGATCACGTGAGATTTCACCCGTGTCATCCCTATATAGAGCGTCTACCGACGCTCTGATGAAAAGCACTGAAGTGCAAACCCTCGGCGCACTGTTGCCGTACCACTAATTGATGGGCTGGGTTTAGTTTTAGCTGTTACTCGCGGTCTCTTGCCAGCTCGCGCAGAGTCTGACGCGGGCTAACTAGATAGCATGCGAGAGGCGATAGACGCCCTGCGTTGCATCTTCTGGTGCCTCCGAGGTACGCAGAGCACGCGGAACGATCATGCCGTAGTAAGCCGTCCCGTCCGTTGTGTATTTGCATATTGGCTTTTTCGCGCTCTAGCTTTGCAACGGAGCGTTTTCAGAGAAAACTGTTCGAAATTTATGACCTTCATTGCCCGTTCAGTAGGTGGTATCATTTGTGAGACGAAAGAACATTCGAGAAGTGAGATGAAGAGTAACAGACAGACACACAGACAAACCCAACTACAGTACCCTCGCTGCGCATGCGCGCCGAGGGTAATGAAGGGAGGACGGATAATATTAAGGTTATTGCACCGTGGACAAATGCCACGCATTCTTTTGGCGAGCAGTTCAATTTTCGCGAATCACGTAGCTAGAACCTTACGGTACAATTATGCAGTGCCCTTCACATTAGAAAATTCAGACGGCTCGCCAATTATAACGACTATATAACTACGTAACTAGGTTGGAGGCTCGCCAAGAGGTCGTGCATTATCTAAAAGCATCATCCACATCTAGCAACGGCCTAGCCTCGCTAACCAGCCAGACCATAGCTCACGAAAAACTAGGGCTTGCCAGAGCTGATCAATGTCGCCATATTGGATTGATACATTGATCGGCTCTGGCAAGCCGTTGGACAACATACATGCATCTGTGTGGCTGTGTGGGTGTAACAGTCTCGCGACTAGTCTCGCGGAACCAGCACCGCACGACACCTGGTAGGTTTACTTTACAGCAACAGAAGAGCGAGCCTGTTTGAGTTGAACAGTGAATAGCTGTTGGCGTTTCAAGTCGCCTAGGGCTCGCTGTAAAGTTTTCCAAACTTACGCATGCGCACACCGCTTCACGCTTTTAAGGTGCAAGGAGCGTGAAAACCGCTGTAGTATGCGTTTACTCGTGGTCTCCCGCTAGCAGCTCCCGGAGAGTCTAGCTACAGTAGTAGATAGCATGCCGGAGTCGATACACACCCTTAGTTGTGACTTCTTGTGCCTTCAAGATACACAGACCCGGTCGAGTGCTAATTAGCATATTGGCTTGTTCACTTGGTTTTCACGCCATAACTTTAGAACGCAGTAGTTTTATCATCAAGCTAGTGTAGCGTTGAACCCGTTACTATCGCTCTTTGGCCGGTTTTATTGCGCCTGGTGGCAGAAAACGTGGTAACAGACAGACGGACACACCTATAACCCTCCCTGCGCATGTGCGCCGAGGGTTTAATGACCGGTGTATAATAATACGCGGTATGATCTAGTCTCGTGCCCAGCAGCCGCACACACACGGCGCGCTCGCGGCCGGCTCCACGCGGCCGGGGCACGATGTAGCGCACTGCGCATACACAGTAGCTACTATTCGCCGATCAGCCGTCAAGGTAAGCCAGTGCGATTTAGTAGTGGCTCCCTTGTCGGCTGGCGTCCGTTGACCTCCTCGTAGCCTGTAAGTAGTGCCAGCTGCAGACAAACAGACGCACAAAACTGGTGAACCCTCTCTGAGCATGGGAAAACCTGCCCGGTTGATGGAGCAGTTTTCATGAAGTTTGACCTCTGAATTTTGACCTCTAGCTAACAATCATGTTAGAGCGAGAAAGACTGCGTGACGTTGCTCGATCAACGCGCTACGCCGGTTTGCATGCACACATTTAGTGCTCTCCATAGCTTCTGGGCCTTAGTAGCCAAACCTAAGCGTTTTTCCTGGCTCTTTTTAGCAGAAATCTCAACAATGCCTGACACAGCGTTAGCAGAAATAAGTAGCTATAATTGCTGCTGAAGCGCGGCGCCACTAATAGCACACTGGGAGTTGATGCGCAGCAGTGTGCTGAAAATTTGAAGGGGTTCTATGAGACCCCTCACGGCGATCCTGACCGTCTTCTTCCTTTTGTTGATGTTACCTTTTCGAGTCGTCGGTTCCGTTAGACTCGTTGATGGTAACGGACCATGCGAAGGAAGAGTTGAAGTCTTCTATGGAGGCCAGTGGGGTACAGTGTGTGATGATGGCTGGGATATTGCTGATGCTAATGTGAGTTCACGATTGAATGGACTGCAGCGTTGTGTTATAAGTTCACTCCCAGGTTGTATGTTTACAAGTTGGATGTGGCCCAGCAGTTTCTGCCCCACAAAGAGCTCGGTATGGGCAAGGATCTGGGCCTATTTGGATGGATGAGGTTTATTGTAATGAGAGAAACACTCGTCTAGAAGAATGTCAGTTTGGAGGATGGGGTGGCCACAATTGTAGACATCGTGAAGATGCGAGTGCTATTTGTGAAGGTAAGGTTACATTGCAAAAAAATAGTGATATTGCATTGTTCCAGTTTTGAACTATTATTTTAGACTTCCCGTGTCCTGACCCAAGTGACATTGCTAATGGAACTGTTTCATACACGGGGAGTTCACTTGGTGGCACAGCACATTACTCTTGTGATGATGGTTTTATCTTATTCGGACAAAATGTAACAAAATGTCAAAACAATTCCACATGGGAAAATCCCCCATCATGTCATTCATCCGGTAAATGTAGGGACATCCTTTTTAATCACACTTCAAAGGTGGCAAAATCTTTACACAGCAATATCATTTCAGAGTAACCAGTATACTGCTATTGAAGGGGTGGATGAGTCTGTTACTATCACAGTAGTGAGATATGGAGACAACAGTTCTGATCTTTGTGTTAGTATTTCAATTTCAGGAGGAAACGAAGGTGAGCCACATCATTAAAGAGTTGTAGCTAGCCCCCTTTTAAGAGGAAAACACCTTATCCAACACATATCCATGAACAGACACAGCATCATCTAGTCTTGTCCTTCGGTACATAATAGTATAGAGAGATTATTATCATGCCCTTATGAACACAAATATCTTGTAATGTTGGCTTTGCGTCTAGATTAACATCCCCCTTTTGCTAGGCTATGCAAACAATCCCCGATTATGTCCACTATATACATTGGAAGATGATGTAGGCAATTGTATTGTCAGTCACCCTCAAAAAATAATCTAGAATTTTTTTGTCTCTAGCAATGCTCGACGTTCCATTAAACCTTTTCTTGGTTGCAAGTGAAATTCAATCTACTCTTACAGTTCCTATTGGAGACGATGTTATCGTTGAAAATGATGAAACGACAACTATTGTGTTATCAGTTAATAACACTGATGTGGGAATTATCAACAACACAGATGCAGTAATTACCATACTTGACAATGATGGTATGTGAAACCCATAAACCTGTAAGTCGCTAAGCTTTATACATAATGTCAGGTGCAATTGTTGGTTTGGAGAGAACTCACTACAATGCCTCAGAGGAGAATGGGACTGTTGAAGTGTGCGCCATTATAAGGAACCCACACATTGAATGTCCAGTTGAAAAAACTTTTATGATGAGCATTTCTTCTGCAGATGGAAGTGCAGGTAAGTAAATCAAGCTTGTTTGATTTTGTTAATACTCTTTGTTTCGTTGTGCAGTTGCACCAAGTGACTATGATACACTTTCGACGTCTTTAGTTTTTGATGCCTGTGAGACAAGAGCATGTACAGATGTCAGAATTATAAATGACAACTGGTCAGAAAATGCAGAGACCTTCGCGGTATCCCTGGAGAGAAACAGTGCCCAAGATGCATGGTTGAGTATTGATCCAGCCGAAGCTGAAGTTACCATACTCCTTAATGATGGTAGGGAGATATTTAGTACCAGAGTCTGTTTTTCTATTTCTTAGCCCTGTCTCTGGAGCAATTAAAATGATAATGTATTAAAAGTGGTATATCAGAGAGTCGGTAGACTCTCTATATAGGGACGACACGGGTGAAATCTCACGTGATCCGCGTACAAAACGACTAAAATCTCGGTGAGAATCACTCCCTAGGCCTTCAAAACATACTAGCAATAGTCTACGGGCCCATATCTACCTATACATGTCCCCCAAGACCTCATACGCACCTTCAGTCGTCCACGCGAGAATTCGCTCATACGCGATTTCACGATTTTCGTGTCATCATCATATTCTTCATCTTCTTCTTCTTCAGACCCGCTAGCTCCTTACCGGAAGCACTTGAAGCGTTGATTTTTTTCACAGAACGTCTCCGAATTTTCCGGAGGTGTGCATGCATATCAAGCGATCGTTTCTTTCTTGCCGCAAGTCACTACGGTAGATCGTTGAGCTCTTCCTCGGTAGTCACTGAACAACGCCATTTGTTGCTAACTCAGCATCAGTGAGCCGCATGCGCCGAGGAGGGCGTTTCCAATGCGGCGCGCGCGCATTTTGTCTCGTAAACCTGGTCCACGAAAGAGACTAAGCCAGGACTGGATGCCTTCAGAGAAAACTACTCTCATCCTTCGGTGCCTTCTGTAAGTCAGTGTGCACATTTGTAAGTGGCTAGCTTGCGTTTTGCTGTTGATTTGCACGAGGAGCAACTTGGCAATCTGCGCCGTGTTACGCGTGCCTAGCCTTGCCAGGCGCCTTCATTCTTTGTCCCCCAGGTTATAGCTATCATTGTAGTCTGATTACTGAAGCCTGCCTATGAAACCACCCCACCATATGTGCCACAATCTAATTGCATCCTTGTTGGAGACACTACACATACACCCTGCTTCAGGTAGGAGCAGCCCATTAGCTTCTGCTTTCAACAGTTATCTCTACAACATCCATGAACATCAGAGTGACTGAAAATGCATTGTTGTCATAAGGCGTGAAAAATAGTGGAAACAAGTGGAAAAATCATTTCTTCAAAATGAAAGGGGGATATAGGGATGGCTTGAAGCACCAAAAAGGAAGAAACAAGGGGTCATTACACAGCAAAGATGCACAAAGCTACATGACACCATCCCTATATCTTTGTGTTATTGTTCACAACCAATCTCGCCCTGCTGACATTTTCCTCCCTAATTGGGAAAGAGCCGCGCTTGCCGTCTCCGTAATTTCCACTCTGCAACAGTTTACCTTGAAGTAAAGTTTAATATGAGACAAAGATATAGGGATGGTGTCATGTAGCTTTGTGCATCTTTGCTGTGTAATGACCCCTTGTTTCTTCCTTTTTGGTGCTTCAAGCCATCCCTATATCCCCCTTTCATTTTGAAGAAATGATTTTTCCACTTGTAGGAAAGAAGGGGAGGACAGGGGATCAAGGCAGGTGAGGAAAGATAGCTATCCCTGCCAAGTATTTGTTAGCATCCATTTTGTGTTGATGTCACATGATGTGATGAGTTAGAACACTCCTGATCGTTAGACAGCTGTTAGCTACTAGTTGCATGCACTATGGTAGTGTACACCCATTAATTTTATGGCTAATGTACCTAAACTGCACACTTGTTTTATTGGGTCTTGCCCCAATGAAGTTAGCTAACTGTATTAGAACACTTTTAAAATGTAGCTGTGATGTTAAAACTCTAACCGTAAATTAGGATATTCAGCTGAGTTGACAGTGGAGATAGTGAGTGCAGCATCTCTAAAAGTATCGTGGCACAAAAATGACACTGATACCATTGCATCCACCGTGAAATATGAATGTGCTACACCTCAAACTGATCATATTGCATCGACAATTGAACGGACGCTGCCATATCCTGACACATCCACCTACTTCGACATTTCTTTTTGCTACTATGACCCCGAGAAGAAGTACAAACACACAGCCACACTGCTCCAGACTAGCACAACTCCCAGCAAAGAACCAACCCTGACTTCAAACAGTTTTTATATAGGTTTGTTTAGTGCACTCATCCTTATAAATACCGTTCAATGCTGACTTTTTCACATCAGATTACAAGTACTTCCAGATTCAGTTTGGTCCAATGAAGTTATGTCTTGATTGGAAGGTATAATAATTTTTTACACAAGCATTTTTCACTTTCTATTTTGCATATATAATAGGTAGGAGAACAACAGCACATTGAGTCAAAGGTAAAGCAAAAAGTCACTGACATCATTCTTGAGCACTGTTCAGACTGCACCTGGTTCTCAGAGTCATTCATTGGACAAGGGTATTTTCTGTGCCACGATAACCCAAACACACCCACCTATCGCTCCTACATCACCACTCCTTATCCAGTGAGCACCAATACCAATTCTAGTGATCTACTAGCCATCATTGAGAACTGGATATCTTCAGCTCCAATAATGCTCTTTGATTTGCTTCTGGTGAAGATCAATCCCAGATGTCCTATTGCCATATCAAGTTTGAACGAACCCGAGTGCTTTTGAGAGTAAACTTTCTCTTTAGAACAGTTGAACAATGATAATTTTGTTATAGCGTTAATGAAAGTGTTCCTTCATCTAAATTTTAATACACTGCTGCCACAACTGCATTTTTGTGGAGAGACTGCATAAGTATGAGAACTTCAAGAGAGAGAGGGTCAACATTAGCATGTAACAATGCCCATGAACAGTAATTAGGCGGCAAGGGACAGATGTAATTGGTTCATGTCCTTTACTAGAAGCAGAGGAGTGCACTGCTGATAGCAGCATGATCTAGAACTCATTAGAGCCTACGGCCCATGTTCTGTCGGATGTGAAAAATTTAAAAGGAGAAATGTTTTGCTGCCACTTGCACACTTAGGCATATGTACAGCAAACGTTACATGTTAAATTTCAGTGACTTCTGCTCTCACCTCATGTGAACCTTAGTTAAAAAGAGGGAATGAAATATAAGGACAACCTCTCTCCTTCTATATAGTATTTTGCTTCCAATGACGCAACAGTAAGATGTATTTTAGTAGCCACAACACACTGGACAAATTTGCAACTATCCTATCTGATCATAGGTGCAAATTGTATAAGGATAGTTCGGTAGTATCCGACCAGCAGTTGATAGGTAGTGGTCAGTTGAACTAAACTCTAGTATTTCCTTTGGTATGGATAGCTGTAGTTTGTTAGTTCTGACCAGCAGTTGATAGGTAGTGGTCAGTTGAACTAAACTCTAGTATTTCCTTTGGTATGGATAGCTGTACTTTGTTAGTTCTGACCAGCAGTTGATAGGTAGTAGTCAGTCGAACTAAACTCTAGTATTTCCTTTGGTATGGATAGCTGTAGTTTCACATAGCATGATGGCACAGGGATAGGTGGGTGTCTATCCTAGACATGATATTCACTGGAAATTTGAAGTATTTCCTTTGTTGCTGATAGGTGCACTATACAACGAATCAAATGATGTCATGATAAATGCAACAGTCACACACATCACACACTACATATATTGTCAGCATTGTGAGATGTTCCCATAGCCGATCTAATGAGACATCACTATGCTTTAACACAACCCATGTATTTCAACTCTTCTTGTTTTTCGTTATCTCTTCTGTCTTTTGCGCTTCTTTCTCTTCATCTCCATGCTTGGTGGTCCTCAAAAACATGTAATAGAGGATAGCACAATGAGCAACAAAGCATAAGAGTAAATATTGTGAATACTACAGCCATACAGCCACAAAGCCCAACATACAAGACTGACAGCCGTATAGCCACAAAGCCCAACATATCAGACTGACAGCCATACAGCCACAAAGCCCAACATATCAGACTGACAGCCATACAGCCACAAAGCCCAACATATCAGACTGACAGCCATCAGCCACAAAGCCCAACATATCAGACTGACAGCCATACAGCCACAAAGCCCAACATATCAGACTGACAGCCAGTCAGCCACAAAGCCCAACATATCAGACTGACAGCCGTACAGCCACAAAGCCCAATATATCAGACTGACAGCCGTATGGGCACATAGCCCAAAATACCAGACTGACAGTGAGGGAAATATATAAACGAATGGACAGACACATCCCTCCCTACATTAAAACCTGCAATACAGAGACCAAAACTCACCAGCACTAGGAGTCAAGAATCAGCCCGTCTCTCTGGCTGAACCGCCTTTTCCCGGCAGAATACCGCCAAGTCTTACGCGCATGCGTAAAAAATATCGTTCGATTTTTTGCCAGTCCGAGTTTGAATCTTGCCATGCAGAGAGAAGGAAGAAGACTCGATCTCTCCGGGAGTGGAAGAGCCTTCGTGAACGTAAGACTGTTGGATGTCTAGATATAAGTGTCCCCCCTGGTTACTCCTGTTCTAGATGCAGGAGGCTGTTGCCGGATTACTCGCCCGTGCAAGCCGAGCGTGAGCCCCTCGCGGAACGGTAAAAATTGAGACCTTGAGTGTACAGACCTCTATCTATCTCAATCCTAGTCTCCTTGGGGTTCTCCTGTGCCGGTCCAGGAGGCAACCCCTGATAGATTTTGCTGTGTAAGTAAACCTCGAGTGTAAGCGTGTGTTTACACATGTGATAAGTAACTTCTGCCATTTAGCACAGCATGACAACTTCGCCCTAGGTGACTGACAACACAGTAAGTTGAATCTACTGCAGTAAGTACATGTTCGTGAGTGTTTACTTTGCGCAGGTACGATAATTGCAGCAGCAGTGTGTTTAAACAAAGGCAAAACGACGACGAAGAGGGAGAAGAAGATGGGCGTGCTGATTTTATGGTGAAAAAGCTTCACTGGAGGAGTGAGAGGGTGTCCAGCTTTTTTTAACGACTCGACACTGCCCGTGCATCCCGAAAGACCGAACAACCAAGTCGTCAAACACAGCCACGCATATACAGTGATTCAATCTCATCAAGACCTGCTCCCCTTGGGTTTCCCAGCTGGGCAGTGATCCAGCAGTGAACATACTGAACAATGGATAATTTCATTCTTTTGTTAATCATGTGAATTGACAGGGATATGTGATGCGCAAGATGATCTGATAGATCATGAGCACATTTGGGGATAGTCTTAAAGATATGTGATGTGCAAAGTTATTATAGGTGGTCTGCATTAGATATAAAAGGTCAAGGTTAGGTCTTCTGCTAACTACCTGTCAAGTACCTGGCACTTACCCCTATCCACTACTGGTCAGGTGGCAGGAAATGTCTTCTATCTGGTAGTGCATGATAGGCCAGAGCACATGAACTCCCACCAAGCAATCCTTGATCAAACCAGCAGTTTGGCAGTTCAAAATTTGCCCAGTGACAGACAGAAAATATATGAGTAAATACTATAATTATACTGTTCTGTGTACATACTAGTCATACTACTACAAGCCGAGGCAGTTTCCTTAGGAATCACTGAGAGCCATTTCATTGCTCCTAACAGGTGTCCTCCGCGTTGAAGGTGCATCGATTTATTAAATGGGGACATATCCTTCCCCCCTGGGATGATTGGCTGTGTCCGCAGTGCTCTTTGTGAGCTACCAAAAGTTTTGTTTGGTGAACTCAACCAACTCCTACCAATGGAAGTCATAATAGCCACGCCCCAAAATCTGTGTATGGACCCTGTGCTAGTGAGAGGTGCGTCGTTTTATCTTGTGTTTTTGTGATTCCGTGATTCACTACCACTGCACTGCATGTATTATTCCGCGCATGCTCACGCGCGTGTGGGTTCCCAGGCTATATAAAACGCTGACGTTACACATGCATGCACTCGCAGTTCGCGTGCGGGCGCGTAGCAGCAGTTTTGAATCACGAGTGATGGCAGAAGGTTAGCAACCATAGTATGTCTCTCTCATTGTTAAACTATGCTGTTTTCTCAGGCGGCTTTGACGATAAACCACCGATAACCAAAGACGTATGTCGTGAATGTAAACATCAGCTACAGGATTTTGTTAATTTTGGTACGCTTCAGAAACAGTTCGAGAAACACGGCATCCCGTTATATAGTTTTGATGATGTTAGAAGGGAGCTAAAGGACAACAATGATGAGATTGACTGCATGTTATACTTTTTGACCAAGGTGGATAATGGATTTCAGATATTTTATGACAGTCTCAGAGAGACGCAGCACTCATGCCCCAAACACAAGCTAGCAGCTGATATTTTGAAATATACAGGTAGGTTTACTCCTTCGTATTCACTTGCCTATGCTGTTTTATACAGTGGGTCCCGGTTAATATCATACCCGCGGTGCATAATGCGGGTGCGTATATATACTGTGTATACTCCGGGTGTGTATACTGTGTATAGCAATGTATATTATTGTGAACTAGATAGCGCACAATGCAGTTTGTTTAATTAACTAAGCTAAGCCAGCTAAACGGGAGTTCAGCCCAAGGTTGTAGCGTACGCTGCCAATTATCGACAGGCTAGTGTACCTGATAGTATTGTGCAGCACTAGAACCTCCTTTGAAACGGGTTCTTTTTCCTAGACTACGATAACTTGTTTCTAAATAACGCCAACTATTCTAAGCGCCCCTAAACGCATAAGGTAAATGTTGGTATTTTGAGCCACCTAAACTTTCTTCTTAATTTTTCCTACAAATACCGGTGAATTAAAGTGAAATTTATGTTACATGACTATCAGGACATGACGATTCTAAAAATCAAATCGGTTTCAGAATATATTCACAGTAGGTAATGCAAAATATTTGTTTTATAACCCTCTAAAAGCAGCAATTATGAGTCAGTGATGGTATTATGAGTCGACTTAAAACGTATTCTTTGATGAAGCAAACAGTTGCCCATTCGTGTTCACAATACTTAGATATACAAAAAAAACCAAAAACCACAAATTAATCATAATTTTACCAAAACATTTATTTAAAACCTCCCCCAAATTAAACCCTTTGAGTCAGTGATGCAACCATTGTGACCTCTTGACTTTTGGCTATTTTGTCGCAAAAGTAACCCGCAGCACGTGTTAAAATGTGGCGACGATTTGCTGGGCTCCCGGCGGTATATAGGAAGCAGTTACAAAGTGTTTGGCAGCTTTTTGGAATATTTACCCATAAATACCCCCCCCCCCCCCCCGACTCATAATACCAACACTTACCTTAATACTGTAAGCGCTAAGCGCCGTCTCCAACCACCTCAGTATACCGTTTATCGGAACGCTGTACGTATTATCGGCTTCCAATACATTTCTCCCATACCGATTATCGGCACTCACTACTTGGCGACCAGTAAAAGGTGCTGCGCAATAAATAGAAAGGCACTGTACGTTTTATGCACTACAGATAACGTAGTATGTGTTGTAAAAACAATGAAATTTTGTGGGAAAACATGTCATTCAGCAAATAAATCGCATAGCCTTTCTTTTCCAGTGCTATCCAAAACACACTCCTCCATACACTCCTCGTGAAGCTACATGCCGCAAGCACAGCCAACCCAGTCCTTTCCTGTCTTGTTCAGAACGTCATCTTCATATGTTATGAAACATACACAGCACCGACTGTCGTCAATGGCTCCATCTGCAACTCGGGCCTTCTTAGTTGGTGGCTGTTCGCTTGATCGTCTAGTGCTGCTTGTGGATGTGTTATGATTACTGGTGGTGTTCGGTGGGTTTTGCACTTTCTTTTTCTGTTTGCGGGCCTTTTGTGCCGCCTTTTTCGACTTGTCTTTGGCTTTTTCTACCGCTCTTCTTCCTCGTTCGTCTGATTTTCGTTTTCGTTCTTCCTCTCTCTTTCGTTTATTGTCCTCCCTCTCCTTTTTTTCTGCTCTTTCAACTCTGCCTCCTCCTTTTTTCTTCTCTTTCTTCTGTAACATCTCCAACATCCCAGTGCTGGTCAGTAAACGTGCTTGTGGCAGCACTTTCTTTGGTCCACAAGGTGTTGAAGCTGCTGATGCCACTAAGAACTTGGAAAGAGCACTGTCCTTCTCTTTACTTGAGCTGGTTGCAAGAGAGGGAGAACTGGTGGACAAATGTGAAGAGGTTGAGGCAGAGGAAGATGCACCACCAGAGGGACACCAGTTTCGTCTACGTTGTAGATATGCGAGGGCTTGTTCAGAAGGCCATGTGTTGTCAATGTCTCGCGCAGTAGCATAAAGTAGTGGTCAATTGTCTCCTGGTTCATGGTGTCCATCCGGGCGTGAGCAGTGCTGTCCCCCTGCCGCAACGACAAGTCACCCTGATGCTCCTTGAATCGTCTCCACCAGCCATCAGACACATGGCCGGACCGCAGTTTACCACTCTCGTTGACAGCAGATTCGACAATACAGAGCACATCCCTCCTCGTTTTTCCATACCCAACTTTGGCACAGTGCTTTAGGTAGCCACCTAGCTCTTTCTTTTCTGTCTGACTGAGGTACGGTTCGGGGCCTGGCTTTACACCGTGGACAACTCCTCCGCTAACGCGGTCGTATAAGGTATATACTCCTAGGTACATCGAAATCCGGTGCCGCTTTACTGACAGACACACCTTCTTCGACTGCCTTGAGAGCTAACAGCATATTCTATTCGGTCCACTGCTTTCGCTTTCTAGTCCTGGACGGTGGAAGACGCACAGCAGCAGGAGCAGAATGCGATCGTTTCCGAATGGCGAAGGACTTCCTTCTGCTGGGCATTTTGGTCAGTTAGGCTAGATAAGGAGAATAATCAGTTTATGCAGGTTTTCCAGTCTCGGTTTTGAGGTAACTCACCCGTAGGAGCAAAGAAACTGAGAAAAACCGAGTGCAAACAAGGGCCGAAAAAAGCGACGTGTCGTCCTCCGTATACTTCACCGCACACTGGACGTAAATTAGACGTGCTCTTCACGCGCGTTGTCGTTGCCGATAATAGGTAGAGTCCGATAATTGGCAGTGTGCGCTATATAGAATGCATAATAACGCATGCGCTATAATGACAATATGCGGACACATGGTAATAGGCGGGATATGACATTATCCGTATTCTATAAAACGGAGTAAAATGTATGGGAAAGCATAGGAAATGGTTTTGGATTTCAGGTTTGTATGATTATAAACGAGATATTCTATTAAACGGTATGATATTAAGTGGGACCCACTGTTCTTCTCTCTCTCCTCATTGTGCAGCAACATCCGAGGCTGATGAAAAGCATTGCCAATTATCAATTTATTCAGAAAAGGTTTATATTTACAAAGGAAAAAAGTCCAAGTTTATTTGGGATGAGGCTGGTATCAGTCTATCACTCCCAGAAGCACATTGTGAAAAGGATGTAAAGTTATCAGTTAAAATTGTAAATGACGACCTTCATCTACCCTCAGAGAACCAGGGTATGCCCTTAGTCAGTGCATTGTACAAGATAACTGCAAGTGATAAATTGCCGGTTCTGGCCACAGTAAGAATACAGCACTGTGCTGTCGTCGACAAAGAAAATACATTGATGTTCTTAATAGCCCACGGAAAGCCTCCTTACCACTTTACACCCCTGCTTGGAGGAAAGTTCCCCTTGAAAAAATGTTATGGAGAAATAGATTTGGATGAATTTAGCATTTTAATAATATTGCAAAACATTAGGCATTGGAACATGCGGTTTGCTGTTCATATAGTTTATTGCGGCGATGGTACTGCCGATTTTGCTGTGACAAAAAATATTTCACCACACGTTACTGCTGTAAAAGAGGAATACCATCATGACACCAAGTTTTATACATCCGAAATGACATGCTCTTATTCAACTGATGCGATCGCTCTTTCAATACCAGAAAATCCAACTAAGGGATGGAAAGTGGAATCGATTTTTGAACCTCCAAAAATCCCCCTCACCCAAATCCATGAGTACCAACCGGGAAAGATAATCCCACGCATCAAGCTCAATATGAAGTGGCTGGGACGGACACAGCCAAGAGAAGAGTCAGTGAATATTGGAGTTAAAGGAGGCAGTATTGATTCGTTCAAATTACTTTGCAAACTACCATCTCAACTACAACCACAACCAACACCTCCCATTCCCTCCCAGAATGTTTTTTTTCGGTGTGACAAACCAACTCTCCCCCTACTTCAAAGGTTCCCTAAGCAATCAGGAGGTGTCATTAATATCATTCAAGAGATTGAAGGAAAGAAACACGACTTGGGCATACTTATACTCAATGATGAAAGTGGTCAAATCACAGCAACTATTGAGACCCAGTATAGACCTGACCAGACTCGAATAACAAAAGCTATTCTTCAGAGGTGGTTGGAGGGAACTGGGAGGACACCACAATCCTGGGCCACTCTTATTACTGTATTGAGAGAGGTGGATCTCAATGTTTTAGCAAAGCAAATCAAAGACAACTTAGTGCAGGAACAGGATCCAAATCATGGGTATCCACACGTAATATTTTGTCATGTGGCCACTTGTGCACATAGCCTATGTATAGTGCATTTTTGCCTATTATGTTAAATAATTACATTAATTAACCCATCATAATTATTATGTTTCTTCAGGGGTCCCTCTTTTATCCCAAGTGCCTCACCTAGTGGGAGAGGAAAGAGAAAAAGAAAGACTGACTCAAGAAGCAAGCCTGCCACAAAGCAAAGAAAAAACTAGCCATAACTTCAATAAAACTTTGTATAAGAGTAATCATAATTATGCCGTGTATTATTCTTTTCCTTGGTGTGACAAACAGAATAAAAGCCAACAATTTTGACCTAGATATAATTATACTAGTCACGAATAACTTCCACCAGGAATGTAATGAATGTCACAGAATGTTGAAGAGGCTAGAGATCAAGTGGTACAACAGACTCTCACCTTTAACCTTCCACCAATAGACTTTGTAGTATCTAACCTGACAACAACATGAAGTGTATGTGCCTATGATTTCCATGCCGTTGTGGCAGCATAAATATTTCGTCAGTGTGATGCTTGAACAGACCATGAAGAGTATCAAAACTAGCCACACACTAACTCACTCTCTAGCAAGCAATGTCTAAATTACAGGAGACATTGCTCTGTGCTGTTTGTTTAGGAGGAGACTTTATTGTCAGAATGTATGCATGGAACCAGACTGGTTTGGCTGGGACTCTTCTTGTAATGTTGTTTTCAGACGATACTTTTGACATTTTAAATATAATATGCGTAAGGGACTATAGCTATATATACAATATCTAGCTAGGTATTCGTGTCGTATATAGGAGTGTCATTGTTTAGCTAACTCCCGAGGGAATAGCTACTACCGTCTATATAAGAAGAGCCTTAACAATCTCCGGCACGTTGTAGTTGCTATGAAGAGAGGACGGATAATATTACGGTATTCCACCGTGGACAAATGCCACGCATTTTTTTGGCGAGCAAAATCACATATATACATAGCTAGAGCCTTACGGTATAATTATGCAGTGCCCTTCACATTAGAAAATTCAGACGGCTCGCCAATATAACGACTATATAACTACGTAACTAGGTTGGAGGCTCGCCATAAGAGGTCGTGCATTATCTAAGCATCTAGCAACAGCCTAGCCTCGCTAACCAGCCAGACCCTAGCTCACGAAAAACTAGGGCTTGCCAGAGCTGATCAATGTCGCCATATTGGATTGATACATTGATCGGCTCTGGCAAGCCGTTGGACAACATACATCTGTCTGGGTGTAACAGTCTCGCGACTAGGTCATCTATAGTCTCGCGGAGCCAGCACCGCACGACACCTGGTAGGTTTACTTTACAGCAACAGAAGCCTGTTTGAGTTGAACAGTGAATAGCTCTTGGCGTTTCAAGTCGCCTAGGGCTCGCTGTAAAGTTTTCCAAACTTACGCATGCGCACACCGCTTCACGCGTGAAAACCGCTGTAGTGTTTACTCGTGGTCTGAAGATGCATCGATTCATTAAATGGGGACATATCCTTCCACCTTGGGATGATTGGCTTTGTCAGTAGTGCTATTTGTGAGCTACCAAAAGTTTTGTTTAGTGAATTTAACCAACTCCTACAAATGGGAGTCATATTAGCCACGCCCCCAAATGTGGGTATAGACCCTGTGCTAGTGAGAGGTGTGTCGTTTTATCTTGTGTTTTTGTGATTCACTACCACCGTGCACTGTGGCTCAAACATGAATTATTCAGCGCATGCTCACGCGCGTGTGGGTTCCCAGGCTATAAAACGCTGACGTTACAAATGCTCTCGCAGTTCGCGTGCGCGCGCGCAGCAGCAGTTTTGAATCACCAGTGATGGCAGAAGGTTAGCAACTAAAGTATGTCTCTCTCATTGTTAAACTATACTGTTTTCTCAGGCGGCTTTGACGGTAAACCACCGATAACCAAAGACGTATGTCGTGAATGTAAACATCAGCTACAGGATTTTGTTAATTTTGGCACGCTTCAGAAACGGTTCGAGAAGCACGGCATCCCGTTATATAGTTTTGATGATGTTAGAAGGGAGCTAAAGGACAACAATGATGAGATTGACTGCATGTTAGACTTTTTGACCAAGTTGGATAATGGATTTCAGATATTTTATGACTGTCTCAGAGAAACGCAGCACTCATGCCCCAAACACAAGTTAGCAGCTGATATTTTGAAATATAAAGGTAGGTTTACTCCCTCGTATTCACTTGCCTGTGCTGTTTTTTTACTTCTCTCTCTCCTCATTGTGCAGCAACATCCGAGGCTGATGAAAAGCATTGCCAATTATCAATTTATTCAGAAAGGGTTTATATTTACAAAGGAAAAAAGTCCAAGTTTATTTGGGATGAGGCTGGTATCAGTCTATCACTCCCAGAAGCAAATTGTAAAGAGGATGTTAAGTTATCAATTAAAATTGTAAATGACGACCTTGTTCTACCCTCAGAGAACCAGGGTATGCCCTTAGTCAGTGCATTGTACAAGATAACTGCAAGTGATAAATTGCCGGCTCCGGCCACAGTAAGAATACAGCACTGTGCTGTTGTCGACAAAGAAAATACATTGATGTTCTTAAAAGCCCACGGAAAGCCCCCTTACCACTTTACACCCCTGCTTGAAGGAAAGTTCCCCTTGAAAAAATGTTATGGAGAAATAGATTTGGCTGAATTTAGCATTTTAATAATATTGCAAAACATTAGGCATTGGAACATGCGGTTTGCTGTTCATATATTTTATTGCGGCGATGGTACTGCTGATTTTGTTGTGACAAAAAACATTCCACCACATATTACTGCTGTAAAAGAGGAATACCATAATGCAACTAAGTTTGTTACATGTGAAATGACATGCTCTTATTCAACTGATGCGATTGCTCTTTCGGTACCAGAAAATCCAACTAAGGGATGGAAAGTGGAATCAAGTTATTAACCTCCAAAAATCCCCCTCACCCAAATCCATGAGTACCAACCGGGAAAGACAATCCCACGCATCAAGCTCAATATGAAGTGGCTGGGTGGCTGTTCATTAACATCAATGTCAGCATACAGGGGATCGTTAGCCTTCAAATATCTCAATGCATCATGGAGTTTCGGGGGTCTTATGTAATCGTACATGTAATGGCCTCGGTATGCTACTTTACGTTTCAGTTTCAGTGGAACTAGCTCAGACTTTGAAGGCAAACGTGGCAACACATCACAAATGGTATCAACCTTTGATGGTACATTCAATGCTGGACCATGGATTGACCTTTGTTTACCAGATGGCAATGCTACCATTTTCGTGAGCGGTAGCTACATGCAGGGAAATCAACCTCTATTCCAGTGCATTTAGGCCAGAAAGCACAGGTGGTATATAACACAACTGTAACCCATTAGTCTTCGCTTGCAGTGGCATGGAACCTCTCACCAAAGATCTATCACATGTCTTGTATATCCATGTTTCAATCATTAACCCTCGGCGCGCATGCGCAGCGAAGGTTAACTCGTCCGTCTGTCCGTCTGTTACCACGTTTCTGCCACCAACTGCAACAAACAGGTAAAAAAAGCGACACAAACGGGTGCGGCGCTACACCAGCTTTATTTTTATAATTGCGATTTTCGTAAAAGTGCCGCGTTCTAAACTTATGGCGTGAAAAATGCTAATCGGCACAGACTTACCGCGTTTGTTCTGTGGATGTTGAAGGCACAAGAAGTCGCAAAAAACAACGTGCATCGACTCCCCCATGCTATCTACTACTGTAGATAGCCCGTGTCTCTCTCCGCGAGCTGCTAGCGGGTAACCACGACCACGAGTTACGCATACTATAATAGCCCAACCCATCAATTAACCGTACCGCGCATGCCCAGTTCGCCGAGGGTTTGCACTTTAGTGCTTTTCATTGCGAATGTAGCTAAAATCAGCATTAACTGGGTGTTCGGATATGTAGCTAACATCCTACTGTGTAAATTCAACATGTTACAACGATAATAAATGTATCAGTCATCAGTTAGATCACCACCCTCTTGATAATCAGCAAAATCAACCTTGAAGTGCGCCGCCGTGGCAAGTGCAAATATAGGTGCAGTGATGGGTGTCAAAGCCAGGCTCAGTGGAATAGCTGCAAAGCTCAGGCTGACCAAAACTTCCGATTGAAACTGTGTTTAATTTCGATTCTCCACCATATGACTTGTTTTGTTTGAAAGCCTCACAGGAAGCTCCTATTGCGTAAGGCAGGAAGAGAGCAGTAGCAGCACCCACACCAACCCCGGCAGCTGACACTAATGCAGTGGGGAATATAGACTCTGACCTTTCACCACTCGCAAGACTTGTTATGGTGCTGTTCGTGGCCACGACTTGAAATTCGTGTGTAGTCATGGATTTCAGGCCTTTCACTAGAGCCTTAGTTTTCTTTGTCCTCGCCACTTCTTTCCATTCCCCATCTTTATCTTTCTTGTACACCACATACTCTTCGACTGCTTCCGCATTGTGCTCTGGAGGCATCCAACTTAGTTTGACTCGATCAGTTGCTTGTCCGATGATCCAGACATCTCTTGGGCTTTCCCGGTATCTTCTTGAGTACGCTTCCGAGCTGAGCTATTTCTGAAAGACCTTTCTCTAAAATTTCACCAGCAGCTGGTCCTACGGCACTTTCTTTGTATTGCGCAATGATTTCCTCAACTTTGATCTCGATATTCAGTGGTTGTGAATTCCGTAAAGCTTCGCTGACTTCATGTTGAATGTTACTGTTTGCCATAAGCTGCATGAGTAGGTTCTCGCAGTGTTGCTTTGATTTCAGGAAGTTAAGAGTAGTAAACTGGAGCAGAGAGCCCCCAGTGACTTTGGGTTCTTCATTTGCACTTTGTTTATTCCACTGCACAATGTCTTGCTCCAGTTGGTGGAGTAAAGGTTGTGCATCTTCATCACTGGAGCGAAAGAGGGTTGATGCGGCAGATTTCTTTCTTGAGAAAACTCTTCTTTTCGCTAAGTATCTCACGGTGAATGCACAAGAGACACTTTTCTTCAATGGGTAACTTTTCTTCCAAGGCTTCCTCATTTCTAAGAGTATTCCTTTAACTCTAGTGTTATAACAGCCTGCCAGCCCTGGTCAAGGTCTGGTAGGGCACCTGGCCTGTTGACTGCCTCAACGTAACATTCAGCTAGAGCAGCCAGAGCCTTTCCAGTCACTCTTACAGCGCCATCGACAGCTTTCTTTGGAGCGATTTTCAGGAGGATTTGCTGAATCAGTGTATGGACTTTGCTATTGAATTTTGGATTGAGCTTGTCCTGGTTGTTGAAAATGTCACGAACGAGATTCGACTGGATTGACGGGAGTGGGAGAGTTGCACATTCGAGTGAGGGGAAAATGCCGACTAGAGACTTCCCCAGGTCTGTAAGCTCTCCCGATGCAGACGCAAGGAGCCGAGTGTGAAGAAACTCAGTTGGGTCAAGTTGCTTACCTTCCGTGTCTGTCATTGTGAGAGTCACGTCCCGCAGCAGCCAAAGAAAATGAGGGAAGAAAGCTTTCTTCTCATCGATCGACATTGAATCCCTACGCTGAGCAAGAAGGGAGGCCGAGAGTTGGGAGAAACACCTCATCTTGCTCAGATCCCGTTTTTGAGGCACATTCTTGGAGTTGTAGATGAGGAAGGAGCTTAGGAGAGTGGTGAGGGCGAGCAAGCTCATGGCCATGGTCTCAGAGGCTCCCACGGCATCGCTACCCTCGGTATCCAGCAAGACTGTGGCAAAATCTGGGCATTCTAGGATAGTGGTGGCCATCCAGATACCTCGAGTGCAGGCGTGCATGCTGTGGCCAAGCTTGAAGGCGCCATGAGGGCTGCCTAGCACGCGAGAGATGAAGTAAGACTTCCCTGAACGGTAGGGCCCACAGATGGAGAGGACGGCTAGTGGTTTTTCAATGGTTCGAAGAAGTTCGAGTGCATCCCCCACTAGTTTCAGGCTGTGGTTGTTGGGGTCTAGTTTACGAGTCTCCAGTTGGCAGGAGCGAGGGTTCCAGTTGTCCTGACTGGAGATGATGAGAGGGATGGAGGGAGGGAGGGGCTTACCACCAGGCAAGATGAGCTGGCGAGGAACTAGGGTAGAAGCACGAACTTGAGCGGCCATATTTGTATTGTTAATTGTAGACAAAGCGGCTAAGCGCGCGGGCACGCTATTCAACGGAAACGGAACTGAAAGTGATAGTACTATACTCAGAAAGGCACGAGAGCTTGTCCATGGTCGTCTAGGATCGCTAGTAGTCTATGAGACCTCCCAGAGTCAAATAACCACGCCATTTCACTAAGTCGCTGTCGTCGGCTGCCAGCTAGCAGCGATGGCGATCCGGGAACAGCGCATGCGCAGTAAATCAACGCATGCGCAGTACAGGACGTCTACCAACGCGACGGTTGCTCTCGATCTCTTAGCAGGCAATTTTTAAATCTATTTTTTTAGATCTTTTTATGCGTAGAAATACTCCAAAAATAAAACAAATAAAACAAAAACAAAGCAAAACAAAACAAACGAAACAACTAACATATTAAATGATGCTGTCAATAGAAGGGGGGCCAATGGGAAATCGATGGAGCCAAAGAGCGGCATTCCCATACCAGAGAGAAACAGAGCAGCGCTGGAAGAGGTGACGAATTGAGTCCGCGGGAGGGACCCCTAAACGCTGGCCTAGGAGGCGACCAATTCTGGACAACGAGGTGGTTGTGGCCTCACTCATGCCGCCCAGGGCCTCAAAAGCAAGGGGGATGAAAGAGACCCCAACAGCACGGCAAGCGGGGGCATGAGCTGACATCTTTCGATGCTCCGCAACAGCGAGGGCATGGCCAGCAGAGGAAGCAGCCCCTTGAAGGGTGAGGGGTTGAAGGGGGGAAATGACGGTCACATCCATAGCAGCTGGTTGACCCCGTTCCCAATTAGGAAGAAGGATGTCAGCAGGGCGGCTCTGTGATCCGGGGATGAGAGAAGGGACCTCCTTTCGTGGAGCCAAAGCAGCGGAGCGGGCGGCATGAAAAATGGAATCACATACAGAGTTGTGCCTAAGGATTCTATCACCGTTCCCCCCGCAACCGACCTGGTGGTCACCAAAGGTGTCAGCAACTGAGTGGCAAACGCCGCATTTCACCCCCTCCTCAAAAATCGGGACCCCCAACCAATATTGTAGGCAAACCCGGACCTGACGATCCATGAAGTGAAGGCCGAGGGAAGGCGAAGGAACAGCGTTCAGCCAATCACCAGCATAATGTATTGTATTGAAATGTAAGTTAGCCAAATACTTATTACAATTATGACTCTTAAAAATCAGTTAAGTACAGAGCTGTTGACCAGTAACCACCACAAACATCTACACATTGTGTTTGACCTTTAGCTCGCTATTATCGTGTTATTCGGATTGCTTGTTTTAGAAAAAGTACACAAGGCAAAAGTAAATCACCTCACCACATACATTAAATGGAGAGAGATAAGTGTGGTGGAAGCTTTGTAGGTTACCTACCTCTGAAGAAAAAGTACAACATGTGTGTAGCTACATTAATTTTAGCTCACTACGTCATGTTGTTTTATGTGATGATTATTTACACAGATTGTTTGCTTTAGATAAACATAGCAACAGTACACAAGGCAAAAAGTACATCACCTGACCACACACATTGAGATAGGTGTGGTGGAAGCTTTAGAACTGGGGGTTACCTACCTCTGATCGAACAACAACATGTGTGTCGCCACACACATTTTTAACCTCTTTTAACCTATTGCCGTGACGTTTCAGAACTATTTGGGGAAGCCAAGTGCAAACTTATTTCTTCAATCGCAGCTAAGACACATACAACAGTCTTTCTTTTTGGGACATTAACTTTGAACACAATATCCATATAATACTTTGTCTATTTTATGCCACATTTTTGATCTTGTCAATTGCACATAATTGTAAGAGTAGAATTTGACCACTGTATACACTATTATTAAAGGGCACTATCTCACTAACTCTAGCCAATAAGCTACATGAACAAAAGCACATGAGTGCAGTCACTGGTCTCAAGAAATGACTTCATACACAGGGTCTTCTTCTGCACCTATATAGGAGAATGTGGAAAAGAAGAAAAATGGAACTTCATTCATCTCCTATGGTTTATATACCAGCTGGAAGAAGAGGTGATTCTCTGCAAGGGAAATTCACCAGTTCGTATCCATCTCCTTCCCCAGCTGCCTCATTGGTAGAGGTTGTAAAACGGACCCCTCCCCTCTCCCTCACCTTCCCATATGCCTCATTGGTTGAGGTTGGGATGCTGTTGACTGCAATTCCTCCTTTCCCCCTCACCTCCCCATAGGCCTCATTGGTTGAAGTGTGGATACTTGTGCCTCGATCTTTACTACCTGTTTAATAGGTAATGAAAGAACGCTCAGAATTGTTCCTGTGTTTTTGAGGGGGAAAATTGTGTGTAACCTTTGAGACAAAGCAGACAAATTACACTGAGAGATACTATAATTAGAGTTGCTACAACAACTCCAATTGTTATAGCCATAGTAGACAACCAGCCGCCATCACCAGTAGACCTGTCGAGATTACATACATAATTATATAGTTGCACTATTATTAACAACGGGAAGTATATATATGAACCCAAGATTAGAGGATGGTTCGAACAAGGTAGGATCAGCTGGAGTAGTTGGCTTGGAGAAGATTCTCATACTAGAGATAGATGGAGTTGGGGTTGGCCCAGAGAACATTCCTCCACTGCAGGAAGTAGAGATGGTTGAAGCTGGAGAGGTGTAGAGAGCAGTTGTGGTTGGAGATAAGTAACCGTAAGTTCCATCAGTTAAGGTAGAGTGAACTGTGGTTGATGTTGTTCCATGGTACTGCCCTGAAAAGGCTGTGGATACATTGATTTCACTGTACATAATGATAGAGCTGGTAGAAATGACAGAGTTTCCAGCCGCATTGGAAGAAGAGAAGGTTGAGGAAATGCTAGTCTCTGAAAATTGTTGCATTGTAAGTTTTGGGCAAAAACACATTGTACCACATACCGTTAATGAGTCTGACATTAACTGTTTTCTTTTTCTTTGTGTGGTCCTGGATCACACACCTGTATATCCCCTCAAGTGGAGTACCAGCAGTTGATCTCTTCAGTCTCACCACATGAGGACCTCTGTTTCTCACAAACCCCAGGTCACCAGGCCTATTGTCACCTCTCACTCTCTTCCCATTTGGAGCATACCAATCTCCATCAGAATTGGGATTACCGTGAGGAGGAGGGTAGTTCGTGTGGCAGACAAGAGCAGTGTCATCAGTGTGGCCAATGTCATCCAGTATCACATAGTTATTGTTGGTAATTATTTTTTGTCTAAAACTTAGATGTACACCTGAGAATAAACCCCAGTTCATATATATATTTTTTATATAAAAAGATAAAAACTTACTTTTTTCGGAAGTCTTTGTGATTGTGGCATTACTGAGCACTCCAGTTCCAGCACTGTTGACTGCTGCAACTTGAATTGAGTAGATAGTAGACAGCGTCAGGTTAGAGATGGTAGCCTCAGTTACACTGGCTCCAGTAATATTCAGCACAGTCGTGTGTGTCATGTTGGTCCCCGTCTCTCCATATCTCACTGAGTAGCCAGTAATATCTCCATTCATATATTCACAAGGCACCATCTCCCAATGGATAGTGATGGAGTAGGAAGTCGCAAAAGTCTGAGTCACATTTGGAGCAGCAGATGGAGCTGTAAAAAAGAAACACACACTTTTGACGATTATAGAATGATTGGCAATGTAATTCTGAATAACCTCTCAATGTTGTCACAGCAGATACTGAGTTACTCAGTCCCCCTGCAGTTACAATAATGTTGTACCTACTGCCCTCCTCTAGTCCTGTTATGATGTAACTTGTATCATTGGTGGTAATAGAGCCATTGTTCTCTTGATTTTCAGCTAAACAACCTGTCTTCTCCCATTCAACTGTATAATTGATACAATCTGTGGCATTCCAAGTAATTTTAAGAGAGTTGAAAGATTTTCCCACGAGAAATATTATTGGCTGGCCAGGAACTGGGAATAAACACAAAAGAATCACCAACAGATCTTTGTAAAGTTGCATGCAGCCTCACAATCACTAGATGCTGATCCGTTTGATGGTTTGTTGTTAGCCACAGTACATGTGTACCTTCCTTCCATTCTCCCAGTCACATTCAGAGTATGGATATATTCTGCTGTGGTTGCATTGACTAAAACAGTCGCATTTCCTTCAGTAACAGTGAATGTAGAGTCTCTGGTCCAAGTGACGGTGGTAGCAGGTCCACCAGTGGAGATACAGGTGAGGGTAAACTGAGGACTGAACTCATCAAAGTCCACAGTCAGTGTAACACCACCAAATATGGACACATCTCCTGTATAATAGATGAGAACATGTGCTTTAGTACCACCTATAATTTTGCTTAACACAGACCTCCTCTGCCGTACAATCCAACATACACCCTGCTTCGAGTCAATTGAGTCGTTGTGTTATCATGAACCTCAACAGTTGCAATGTCACAATGATACATGCCAGATGGTGCGGTTGAATTTGTACGACGTAGTTCAACTCTCCGATAGTCACGATGCTGGTAAATATCATTGGCTCCATCAAATGGCAGTTGGTGTCCATTAGGGAAGTACCAGTCACCACGATGGATACCCTGCTCATTTCTGCAGCATGTTTTCAGGTCAGTGCGACACTGAACACTATTATCTCCAAATAGCCAATATCCTATTAGGCTAAAGTTCACATAGGAGTGGTTGGCCAGAGGCCGGCCCATGAAGAAGACATAAGGAAACGTCTGAGAGTGGACCTCCACCAGTGACCAGAGGAGACTGAGGGAAAAGACCACCGCCAACATCGTAACTTATTCTGTGATTGAGTTTGTGGCTTGTGCTCTTTTTATGAGCTATAGAGGTTTGTTTGTTTTATTACCATACCAACACTGTGGTTATTGGCTAATGCTACACAAGGCAAAAGTAATCACAACATCTGAAACATTGAGGTGGGGTTAAAGCTCTGGCTTGGTTTGTATAATTGTGTATGATGGTTGTCCAAGTCAAATTGTGCATGCACACTCGTGTATAATAATGCTTCACTCATGAGCAATAATTGTTGCTGTGCAGCTTGCTACGCTTTTGGTTATAATTCAGTCACCTTATGTTAGCCTAACATGAACGAAAATACATGAAGCAAAATCTACAAAAAGTAGTTTGTGCCTCTTTACTTACAAGGGTGATAGCAACATTTTTTAAATGAGGGGCAACAGTAATCTATCTCTACCAATCATCACCATAAGGGGTATTTACACATTGAAATGCAAGTTGCCAAATACTTTGTGTCATCATAAATGACTCTTAGAAAATCAGTTAAGTAATGATATTGAACAAGTAACCACCACATGAAACATCATTACACACTCTGTGTTTTACGTTTAGCTCACTACATCGTGTTGTTGTTTTATGCAATGATTTTACCTATAATATACACAAATTGTTTTAGATAAACATAGCAACAGTACACAAGGCAAAAAATAAATCCACCTGACCACACACATTGAGATAGGTGTGGTGGAAGCTTTAGAACTGGGGGTTACCTACCACTGAAGAAACTACAACATGTGTGTCGCCACACAATTTTTAACATCTTTTAACCTATTGCCGTGACGTTTCAGAACTATTTGGGGAAGCCAAGTGCAAACTTATTTCTTCAATCACAGCTAAGACACATACAACGGTCTTTCTTTTTGGGACATTAACTTTGAACACAATATCCATATAATACTTTGTCTATTTTATGCCACATTTTTGATCTGTCAATTGCACATAATTGTAAGAGTAGAATTTGACCACTGTATACACTATTATTAAAGGGCACTATCACAAACTCTAGCCATAAGCTACATGCACAAAAGCACATGAGTGCAGTCACTGGTCTCAAGAAATGACTTCATACACAGGGTCTTCTTCTGCACCTATATAGGAGAATGTGGAAAAGAAGAAAAATGGAACTTCATTCATCTCCTATGGTTTATATACCAGCTGGAAGAAGAGGTGATTCTCTGCAAGGGAAATTCACCAGTTCGTATCCTTCCCCTTCCCCAGCTGCCTCATTGGTAGAGGTTGTAAAACGGACCCCTCCCCTCTCCCTCACCTTCCATATGCCTCATTGGTTGAGGTTGGGATGCTGTTGACTGCAATTCCTCCTTTCCCCCTCACCTCCCCATAGGCCTCATTGGTTGAAGTGTGGATGCTTGTGCCTCGATCTTTACTACCTGTTTAATAGGTAATGAAAGAACGTCAGAATTGTTCCTGTGTTTTGAGGGGAAAATTGTGTGTAACCTTTGAGACAAAGCAGACAAATTACACTGAGAGATACTATAATTAGAGTTGCTACAACAACTCCAATTGTTATAGCCATAGTAGACAACCAGCCGCCATCACCAGTAGACCTGTCGAGAGTACATACATAATTATAGTTGCACTATTATTAACAACGGGAAGTATATATATGAACCCAAGATTAGAGGATGGTTTATCCACACCGAACAAGGTAGGATCAGCTGGAGTAAGAGTTGGCTTGGAGAAGATTCTCATACTAGAGATGGATGGAGTTGGGGTTGGCCCGGAGAACATTCGCCCACTGCTGGAAGTAGAGATGGTTGAAGCTGGAGAGGTGTAGAGAGCAGTTGTGGTTGGAGTTAAGTAACCGTAAGTTCCCATCAGTTAAGGTAGAGTTAGCTGTGGTTGATGTTGTTCCATGACTCTGCCCTGAAAAGGCAGTGGATACATTGATTTCACTGTACATAATGATAGAGCTGGTAGAAATGACAGAGTTTCCAGCCGCATTGGAAGAAGAGAAGGTTGAGGAAGTGCTGGTCTCTGAAAATTGTTGCATTGTAAGTTTTGGGCCAAAAACACATTGTAGCACATACCGTTCATGAGTCTGACATAAACTGTTTGATTTTTCTTTGTGTGGTCCTGGATCACACACCTGTATATCCCCTCAAGTGGAGTACCAGCAGTTGATCTCTTCAGTCTCACCACATGAGGACCTCTGTTTCTCACAAACCCTAGGTCACCAGGCCTCATTGTCACCTCCCACTCTCTTCCCATTTGGAGCATACCAATCTCCATCAGAATTGGCATTACCGTGAGGAGGAGGGTAGTTCGTGTGGCAGACTAGAGCAGTGTCATCAGTGTGGCCAATGTCATCCAGTATCACATAGCTATTGTTGGCAATTACTTTTTGTCTAAAACTTAGATGTACACCTGAAAGTATACGTCAGTTCATATATATTTTTATATAAAGAGATAAAAACTTACTTTTTTCGAAAGTCTTTACGAGAGTGGCATTACTGAGCACTCCAGTACCAGCACTGTTGACTGCTGCAACTTGAATTGAGTAGGTAGTAGACAGCGTCAGGTTAGAGATGGTAGCCTCAGTTACACTGGCTCCAGTAATATTCAGCACAGTCGTGTGTGTCATGTTGGTCCCCATCTCTCCATATCTCACTGAGTAGCCAGTAATATCTCCATTCCGATGTTCACAAGGCACCAACTCCCAATTGATAGTGATGGAGTAGGAAGTGGCAAAAGTCATTGTCACATTTGGAGCTGCAGATGGAGCTGCAGAAATAAACACACACCTTGGTAATAGCATATTGACATTATAATCAAATCTAATTAACCTTTCAATGTTGTCACAGCAGATACTG